>CM070819.1:10027996-10039343 GCA_036326025.1 Chrosomus eos | reverse complement strand
TGGCCACCTCCTTCTCCGTCAACAATTCCGAGTCCAGAAGAGGCTTCTGGAAGGTCTGAAAGCAAACCATAAATATATATGTACATTTTTTTTCCTATATGGAATTCTATCTATTAACTACATCGCAAACTAGCATCATACACATTCATTAAATGGCATCACCTCAGCTATTCCTACTTCCTGGCATGACTTTATACTGAACATCATACAGACAACAACCCTGACTAGGCTGTTGATCTCTTGAAACTGTAAGTTCCTGCGAGTTTTACCTCAGTAACTAGCTGCAGGTCATTGACATAGTTCTCCTCTGTAACAATAAGTTCATGTATGTATCCCTGTCTCTTCCGTTCCACTGGCGTCAGCATGTCAAGCAGGTGGAGGTCGGCACACCCTGTGAAACGCACAGAGGTCATGCAGTCAAATCTCATGCTTAGATTAATACATAACATTTTTAATGATTAGTACATTAATTCAGTTACAACAAGCTGATATTACAGTCACACTTTATATTAGGAGTTTTTAACTACTATGCACTTATTGTGTTGATAAGGTTGGGGACAGGTTTGGTATGGGCAAGTTCAACAGTGTAGTTATGGATGAAATTACAGAAAATAATAACAGCTGCAATACAAGTACAATGTAAAAACATTTATGTACACAATAAGTGCATCGTATCAAATGATTCATTGAAATGTTAGTACATAGCAGTTACAGACACTTAATATAAAGTGGGACCGATTTTACTATGGTAAGAATAATGCTGGAAATAAATGGTGATTTGTTTTTTCAAATTTAATTTTAAGTAAGGAATAAAGTACGATCATTACCTTTAAATAACGGGCCCGACATGCTTGTAACACTTAATACCTGGACATGCAACATTGATTTGAGTTGAACTTACTTTATTATGTGAGAAGAAAGAGATGGCGGAGTGATACGAGCAGTTATGTATGAACACGCTTGCTCAATTATACATAATATTGGACAGCAGAATGCTGCGATCGTCCAATCAGAATCAAATGAAAGCCATTTAGGACTTCTATAGAATATGCATGCAGGTATATCGCTCTAGCAATTCTCATTTCTTGCTGTGCGGCTCATGAATTCAATTACAGCATTATGCATTTAATAAGTGACAGTCACTTCCTCTGGTAGATGATTAAAAATAAATAAGCCAGTCTGCAGTTGCCATGGAGTTCTTTAATGGTTACACATTTTTTATAAAGGTGGTATGACACTGTCTTTAAAGCTAGGAATTGATGTATATAGTTGAGTTTTTAACTGTACATTCATTTTTTTTTTTGATAAAATGTTTTAATCAAGTACAATGGTTAATGTTTTGGACATTGAGGTGAGAGATTCAGAACAAATGCATTTTTTTTTACACAGTATTGCAAATATCCGATGGGAAAGAAGCAGTTGTGCTTCTGTAGTCCGAGGATGGGGTTATGTTCACTTCAAATAAAAACCTTGCAACAGATTGATCACGGACATGATGGACGGTCCATCCATCCAGCCAATAATAATAAAGCAGCACACTGTGTGGATCCAATAAAGAACCACACTAACATGAAATAAACTTGGAAGGAATTTCATGTCTTGTTTTTCAGCACTAAAAATTACAATACTGTTATGAGGCAGATAAAAAAGAAATAAAATCAGAGTTCATGTTTTGCAAGTACAATATCATAGGCGTAAAAATTAATGCCATGCTTTTTTTTCCTACACTGGATGAACAAATGGCCCAAACACTCTTTTTTGATGTTCTTGTATGTTCAAGAAAATTCCAGTCTTTCAAGTTGCATCTGTAAACATCGATTTATTCATAAGCATTTGTAATTAGAAGGGTATTAAGCTTATATTCAGTATGTTATTCTCTTTCCGTAATGCAATTTGGGGTTTCAGTCAAAGCATGACAATTCAATTTCATAAATTTTGGACTTTCTAAATGCTCTCTATTCACTACTATTCTTATGTTTTCCAGTAAAAAGGACGATGCACATACTGCAGTGGATTTTTTTTAAAAACACTATGCATAACTGTTTTTGATCATTATAAAAATAGTGAGCTGTTGTATCAAGAGCACCTTAAAATCTAGTGTTCTCAAATCAACAACATTTCAAAAATAATTGCAAGTTCAATCAACATGACAGAATGATGACAGCAAACGATTGAGGATACAAAACAAAAGCATTCATCCATCTATATGGGAAATACAATAGTACAAGCAATGAACTCCCAGAAAACCCAATCATGTGAGGGACGGGTACATCCCTTACAGCAACATTTTATCCTGTACATGTACGCACTTTGTCTATCACTGTACCACTAACCTTAAGTGGCAGTTGTGCAGTTTTTTGGTTTGCAACACCAATTCTCAACCCCGTCACAGACACAACGAAACAATCAAAATGAAAAACAAACAAAACAAAAACAAGAGACTAGCAAGCACACAACACACAAATAAATCCATCCACTGTTTTGGTATGAACATGTAACAAACAATGACACAGAGAGGCATGTGACTGGAGCGGATGAACGGAGACGTCCATCTTGTCCGTCAAATTGACTGACAGCACCTGTGTGTATTGGAAGGGGTGGGGGGGGAGGGTTGTTCTGAATGACACACAATAGCATTCTACATGAAGTCCACACATATCCGACCATTTGGGGACATGGTAAATACTGGGTTCCACTTTTTAGACACATTTTGGCAACCAAAAAGAATGACATCTTGATATTTCAATTGGTCGGATATGCTGTACACATCGCTATGTCTCAATTCCACATATTAGAGCCTTGATGAGTTGGCAATGACACTAAAAAGCACGTCAAATTATGACACGTTTGATACTGCACCCCTTACGTCATGACTCATGAATAGTGGGTCATTCTGTGGTGCTATGGTCCATTGAGAAACCATGGGGGCGGGGCTTGGTGGAGCGAAAAGCGTGCATTAGTTGGATGAAGCGGTGGAACTTAACACTGAATGGAACCATTTTGATTGGTTGCTTCAAAACAGCTTTTTTTACCAACAGGCTTTGGGGCGAGATCATAGAAAGCCACAAAAGGACCCACTATCCAGCACTTTCATTTGATTAGTGTTTCAATTCATTGTACAAATTCAGTGTGAATGATTAACTTCATGAATTTGTAAAAGAAAAAGGAAAGAGCTCCTTTAAAATATTAGGCATTCTTGTTTATTTAATTGCTTTAATGCGGAGGATGCTGGCTGGCAATTTTGGCGAGCGTCTACGGTTCTGAATATTGAGGTTAACGACTGCTCTCTGTAGTATTCGTCTCTTCTGGCCACAAAGCCAGCTGTGGGGGGGGCAGTCACATGATCAATGTTCCATCTCCCATCATCCCGCTGGACACAGTTTAAGGGATAGTGGGTCGCTTTGAGGACTTTCAAGGCTGAGTGGGATAGGGCAACATAAGAGTCCTAGAAAGAGGAAAACACAGCACATAAGCCAAAAAAAGAAAAAAAAAATCTAAATTAAAAAAAGGAAAGAAAAGTAAAACCACAATGTGCAAAAATCTTTACGAGCTAGGAGAACTAAATGAACTCTGCAAGACACTCTTCACAGGACGCCACAATGACAAGGACACAAGCATGCAGAGAAAGAGAAGAGAGAGAGAGAGAGAGAGAGAGAGAGAGAGAGAGAGAGAGAGAGAGAGAGAGGAGAGAGAGAGAGAGAGGGAGAGAGAGAGAGAGGAGAGAGAGAGAGAGATGAGAGAGAGAGAGAGAGAGAGAGAGAGAGATGAGATTCTACTTAATGCTCTACAACATGAGGTGAGAGGTTGCTTGGAAACAGGAAGCGGAGAGACTTCAGTGTGGCAGAGGATAAGCACTGGACATTGGACTCTCTATAACTCACCACACTGTGAGGACATAACTAAAACTGATTTTGAGAAGGTCCTCAAAGATGTGAAAGAAATGATTGTTATGAGGTGTTTTTAGATCACACTGGTACTGGATGTTATCGTTGACGCTTCAAGCCAATTCGTTTCTCATGTACATGAATTTTCAGAATCGTATTATCTGCATTTTGTTTTTGAGCAGGAAAGAGAGAAGTTCAGTGTGAGCGTGTGTATAAGATACAAAAGAACATTCTGGACTCACATTGTTGGCTGGGGTCTGTGTCGGTGGTCATCTTGACGTAATTTGACGGGAAAAGGCCAACAGAACCATTCAACTCTCCTTTCCACCAATCAGGATCCTCTCTGCTCAAAACATTGATGATCTGGCCCTTCCCGAAAGGCAGCTCGTCATCGTTCTGAGCTGTGTAGTCATACATGCCAATCACCTGGCACACTATGGAGGGGAAGCAACATGCACATGTATAATGTATATATAGTTAGGAGTATTTCATGACAACATGCAAATGCTATTAAAACAAACTTGTTAATGATGTATAGGTTCCATACTACAGCATAGCTCTGTACTAAATGACATTAGACAACATGCTCAAACTCGACCAACTCAAATATTGCCTTAAACCTTTTAATTATGAGAAGAGCAAGAGCAAAAGAGAACATTTCATCTATGAATGTACAAGTTCAGTACCTGCATTGGGTGTTGGTAGCTTGGGTGGGTTGGGCTCTGTGGGTGTGGTCTTACTGGTGCTGGGGCTCAATAATTTTACATAATTAGCTGGAAACCAGCCAATCTGGCGCTTCTTTCCTCTTGCCTGCAGAGATCAGTAGCAGTGGGCCATTAAAATGAATTTGAAGTAAAAATTTAGCATTCAATCTGAATAAAAAACTATTTATGAGGAAGGGCGATATCTCACTGTTATCACCATATCATATCACTCCACATGTACATGTACACAGTAAATCAAAGTACAAAAAGTAAATGTTACATTACAGGGAACCAAATATGTGTCTTTTATAACTAGATTATATGAAATGTTTTATTAGTAAAAGTTTGAAGTAAAAGGTGCGTGTTGCTGTGGTAGAAAGTGTGGGTGCACTTAATAGCATGTCTCCGAGTGTGTTTTTCAGACCTGAAGTTCTCCTTCCCACCATCCTCCTGGGTTTTTCTTGCGAATGAGAATGAGCTGGCCTGGTGCTAGGGTGAGCTGCTCCGCCCCGGTGGCTGTGTAAGGGGCGATCACCTGGGCAATCTCTGAACGCAGACGAAAAACAGGTAAAAGGAGAGAAGAGCTGAAGCATTGGACCGATCTCTAATGCTGTTATGGTCTAATTTTGGTCACAGAGTTCAGTTGTAAAGGCCACAAAACTAACTAATTTTTATATATAAAACTTGTACACCAGCACTCACCTGGTTTCTTCCCTAAACTTCCTGCTTTCCCAGCAGATCCCAAACCCTAGAAAATAAGTGGAAAGAATGCTATGGTTGTACTGGTCTATTTGGTTTTTGACTCCAGTAATAACTCTTTGCATGCAATTGTATTTACATATAAAGTACTGCTTATAAACACTTCAAATTCAAAAAATGCAAGTTCTGTTGAACATAACCATTACCTCTGAATCTTTAGGTTTGACATAATTTGAAGGGAAGACTCCGGTCTTCCCGCCCACAGTGCCAGTCCACCAATCTCCTTCTTTCTTTGTGACCGTGATGACATCACCTTGCTGGAAGGTCAAGTCACCCTGCTCACTGCTTTCATATGTATACATGGCCACATACTCTGTGATAGACAAAACCACACAAAGACTTTCAGATACAAAATATTCAAGATGAGAGAGGAAGTTACAGATGATCCATCGAGTTGTCGCTGGTATTCTGACCTTCTCCGAGATCCGTGGGTTTGTTTGGAGAGGGGCTGGGTCTCTTAACACTGGGAGGGCTGTCCGAAGAGCCAGACTCAATACTGAAACAGAACAACAGCATTCATATACCCAACTTTACAGTCCGGATGAAACGCCTAACCAAGTATTTAACATCACAGTCTTTGGAATAAAAGCCAATGGAGTGTAGATTAAAGTAAATATAATTACAAATATCAATTATTATAAACTTCCCTTTCAATTAAACACCATGACTTTTAATTAAATTCCATTTTTCTAAGGCTTTATGTTTATTAAAAAACATGACTTTGTTTGTTGTGTTCATTGTGCTAAGCTCGAAAAGTAATAAATGATATATATTACAAATATAATTGAATTAAAAATCTATATTTTGCAGATACATTCACTGAAAACTGATCTAACATTAAATTTAATAGGCTAATTTAATGAATTTAGGCATCAATATTAACTGATGATAATCCCCTGAAAGGAAAACAAAAACCTCTAATAGTAGCCAATTACCAATATAGTAATGATATAATCGCACAGATACACACCTCATAGATTTCCGGACGGGCCCAGAGATTAGTTTGACGTAAGATTTTGGGAACCAGCCTCTCTGCCCTTGCACCTCTCCAAACCACCACATATCCTGCTGCTCCAGGACGGTGATCACGTCATTTTTGTTAAAGTTCAGGTGATTGTCTTTCTTAGCTCTCCATGGGTACAAAGCCTGAGCCTGCAGACCCTCCACCTTCTCACCCTAGAAATAAGAACGAGAGTTTTCAAAATGAAACCAATAAAAAGATCAGTTTTTCAAAAAAGACTCCAGTACCTAACCATAACAACCATCTTAAAGTCCCCTTATGCTGCTTTTTTAGGTATCACCTTTAAAGAAGAGTGAAAAATAGCTGTGTGTGAATAAGTTTCAAAGCTCAAAGTGCACAATAAATGGAGTTATTGACTAATTTCAGCAGTTCAGAATCGGTTCTTTCTTTTGGGAGACATCAGTAATTCCAGTCTTACTTCCTGCACAAACCTTCGTACAGTGGTGGGCAGAATTAATGGCACCCCTGGTAAATATGATCAAAAAATAAAATCTGCATTATTTTTTTTTATCTTTCATTAAAAAAATTCACAAAAATCTAACCTTTCATTGAAGTAAAAGAATTGGAGGGGGGTGGGGGGGGTGGGGTGGGGGTCCGCATTATGAAATAAATGCTTTTCTCCAAAACACGCTGACCATAAATATTGACATAATTATGCCAAGATAACAGCTCTGAGTCTTCTTTATAATGCCTGATGAGTTTGGAGAACACCTGACAGGAGATCAGAGACCATTCCTCCACACAGAATCTCTCCAGATCCTTCAGATTCACAAGTTCATGTTGGTGCGTCTTCTCTTCAGTTCACCCCACACTCATTTTCTAAAGGGTTCAGATTATGGCAGAAGCTTCATTTTGTGCTCAGTTACCCATTTTTGTATTGATTTTGATGTTTGTTTTGGACCGTTGTCCTGATGGAAGATCCAACCACGGCCCATTATAAGATTTCTAGCAGAGGCAGTCAGGTTTAGATTTTTTTATCTGTTAGTATTTGCTAGAATCCATAATACCATGTATCTAAACAAGATATAAGATCCCAGGCCCACAACATATAAGATCCAGCTGAGTACTTAACCGTAGACATGGGGTACTTTTTATCCCTGTTTGCACCAAACACATATGGTGGGTTTGCTGCAAAAAAGCCCTTTTTTGCTTCATCTGACCATAGAATCCAATCGCTTTTGAAGTTCCAGTCGTGTCTGACAACTGAATATGCTGGAGATTTGTTTTTGGAGGAGTGAGGAATATTTTTCTTGAAACCCTCCCAAACATGTGGTAATGTATGGGGTTGTTTGATATATTTTTTTAGGCTTTCTGACCCCAAGACTCAGACAATAGACACACGTCCTCTTCCTGGCAGATTCGTAACATCTTTAGTTGATTGGATCTTCTTAATTATTGCCCTGATGGTCAAAATGGGGATTTTCAATTCTTTAGCTATTTTCTATCTATTTTGCAATTCTCAACAATCTTTTGATGCACATCAGAACTATATTCTTTGGTTTTACTCATTGTGATAAAGTGAATTTGGCCTTTGTGTTTAAACTCCTGTGAAACAAGTCGTCATAGACAATTACATGTTCCTAGTCACCCTGGTGTGCTAAAAAAAGGTAAATATTAATGGGAATATACTTCAGAGATATTTTACTCCTAAAGAATTCTAGTGGTGCCAATAATTGAGGCCAACGTGTTTTGTAGAAAAACCGACTTTCAATTATTTTACTTCAATGAGAGGTTAGATGTTTAATCATTTATTAACTATTTCAGACATGTAGAGTGTATTTAATGCATTATATATATTATGAGAAATGAAAGTGTTTTTACCTTGGATGCATGTAAACCTATTATAGGAGAACTAAACAAAATTAGAAACCTTTAATGTAGCATAATAGGGGCACTTAAACAAATGCTATGATTCTTTTCATATGCAGCAACAACGCAATAGCCTGAAAGAAAGATGCCTTATATTCTGGAAAATATTGTGTAGGATAGAGCAATTTTGCATCAATACAGATTTACTCCTTAGTAGAAGTTGGTAAATTGCAAGAATTTTACTGTAAATTTCCCATTCATGGAGTGGAGCAGTATTTTAGAGGGAATCTCATATGCGTACCTGGCCGAGCACAGGTGAGGGTGAGGAACCGGAAAGCGTGGCAGGGGTGAAAGCAGAACGCTGTCTGATCTGCCCCCCACTGGGCACTGACAGGGACGGCTGAGTGGGCTGTGTTGGCCATGCATCCCATCCATCACTGTCCTGCTTCTCCCCAGCAGAATTAGATGGCCATCTAAAGTCACATGAGCACAGAATAAAAATAGATGCAGACAAAACTCAGGCATATTTAAATGACAATATTCTGCCTGAACTGAGAAAAGGTATCTGTAAATATCTTGTCACGGACAAACTACTTACGTAGTGCTGAAATCTGCCCAGTTACTGGATGTTGAGGAAGAGGAGGAGGTGGGGCATGGAGGGGGAGGGGCTGAGGAGGGCGGGGCTATCGATGCAGGCTCTGTGGAGACTGGCTGTATGGGTGTGGTTGTGAGTCGATGAAGAAGCGGATGATATATGGGAACCCAATTTAGGGGTGGAACTAGAAGCAGCACTAGTCCTCAAACTAAGAGGAACTTCAGATTCTGGAATCTTCTCTGCATAATTGGCAGGGAACCAGCCGGTCTTCCCTTTAATCTCTCCTCCTAACCATCCAGGTTCACCGGTCTGAGACTCATCCACCTGAAAAGAGACAGCAAATGAGAGAGACAGAATCAGGATGTGAAAGGACACAAAACAATAATCTAAAATAACGGAGTGATAAAAAAATAAAATAAAAAAATTCACAGGGAACCACAGGATCTAGATTGTGATATGCATCAGAGATCTGAATACAAACAAGAATCAGAATACAAAGTGAATATGTAATAACAAAATAAAGGACTCATGTTGATTGAATACAGGAAATTGTATTGCCTCTAAGTGAGCTTATGCCATATATAGCAACGCCTCTGAAATCTTGCAAATGACTCAACAGACACACACATATTATGATCTCTGTACAGGGTGTGTTTTATGCCCAGTGACAGATGAACAATACAGAAAATCATCAAGGACACAGACAAACTAGAAACAAATAAAAGTGCACGAGGAGCAGAAAACCTCGACTTACCCACTCTCCCTTCACCTTCAGGCAGAGTGAGCAAAGGGAGGACAGAGGCAGGGTCAGAGGTCAGTAAATGTGCACACTAACCTCACACATGCATTCTCTCTTTCACATGAAAAAGAAACGAAATCGACACACTCTCTGACAAGCACACATCAGAACATAAACACACACACACTCTAGGACTGAAACTAATCCTCAGATTTCCCAACAATGTTATTGATAAGATTTTTCTATTCTCAATTACTGTAAAATAATATAATATTTGGATGTTGTTTTAAATCATCTATATACTCTACATTCAAAAGTTTGTGGTTGGCAAGATTTTTTTTATGTTTTTTAAAGAAGACTCATATGCTCACCAAGACTGCACACCAAGATTTGTCATCAAAATACAGTAGAAACAGTAATATTGTGAAACATTACATTTAAAATAACTGTTTTCAATTTGAATACATTTTAAAATGTAATTGATTGCAAAGTCATCACATGATCCTTTCGAAATCATTCTAATAAAATGATTTGCTGCTCAAGAAACATTTATTATTATTATTATTATTAATGTTGAAATTATGCTGTTATGCTGCTTATTATTTTTGTGGAAACCGTAATAATTTAAATAGAAATCTTTCATAACCTTATAAACGTTTTACTGTCACGTTTGCTCAAATAAATGGTTCCTTGCTGATAAGTATTCTTAAGTCTTACTGACTCCAACTTTTGAAAGATAGTGCATGTCTATCAGAATAATGAAATAATAAAAACGATATTTAATGAGTAGAATAATAATTAGTTGAAACCCTAATACACATTTTGGTATTAAAAAAGTGTGAATAAACTTCCTAACAGTTTATTTTAGTTGTTTTTTATTTTAGCCTAAAAGTTTAGTTGGCTTACCATCACTATGTCTCCAGGAATGATGGTGATCTCATCGTGGCTGCGGGCCTCAAAGGGATACAGTGCTCTATAGAAGACCACCTTTACCTTCTCCTGATTAAAACCAGACACTGGGATCTTATCTATGACACAAAAACATGAGCTAAGTTTATTTATGCCATTCAGGGTCAGCCTAAAACATCTCAATATTGATAAATAAATTAAAAACAGCTGCAAAACTAATCCAATTCATGTCTGGTTCTACAATCTTCTTTTCCCTCACCTGTCATAGACCAGGGGGAATGAGCCTGTAGTTTTCCTGGTATCGGATGCTGTGTGAAGAGTTTGGAAAGGTTCTCCTGAATTTCGCCTCTGCTGTGGTTCTCCTCTTCACTCACTCGGCTCATCCAGGCCTGAGGCAAAGGAGGAGTGGGAGCTTTACCCAGCCCATCGTCTCTCCACGCTGGAGACACACCATCATCTGCCCCCGACAACCTGGAGGAAAGTAAGAGACAAAATTAATGACTGTTAAAGTGAAGTTTTTACCGCAAACAATAGCCACAGAAGAACATATAAATACCTAGACTCTTGTAATTCTGTGGGCTTCCTGTCTTGTGACGGCTGGGTGATGTCAGCCTCCAGCTCCTTTTGTTTCTGCCTCTGTTGTTTGTTGTGGATTTCTCTCAGCTCCTGCAATGCATGATGGGATATTGGAGGACAGGTAAGGGGGAATATAGGGGGCAACAGGGCTCTGTTTGCACTCACTCACATTCAGACAAACTCGACACGTTCACAACTGCGCCCTGCAAGTGCCGTCTCAGTCACATAGACTTTGTTTTGTATTTCTGACCATCTTACTAAAGTATTGATGTCAAGTGTCTACAGTCTATTCCAATCTATTCACAACTCCCTGCTATCTCTAAACGTTTTAAATATTTAAAAAAGAAAAAA
>CM070819.1:10013926-10027896 GCA_036326025.1 Chrosomus eos | reverse complement strand
ATTGTAACTCATGTGGTTCAAAAGTTATAGCCGGAACCCTTTTCGGGTAGCGGCAGGGGCATAGCCAGGACATTATTTCTGGGGGGGGGGGGGGGCAGCTTGGGTCAGTCTTTTATTTGGGGTGGCACTCGATTGTCAAAAAGTACTATTTTAAAACTCACGCACCGCGTCACTCAGAGTAGCGGTTTTCCCGCGGCTCGTCAGGCCATAAACATTGGATTGAACTTCCTTATGGACACTAAATTAATGTCTTATTGATAATCCATGTTATTGGGATGGGTACTTCGATAATGCACATTAGATAATGTGAGGGGTTAGGGACGTTAACATGAGACGGGGATGTTTTCGGTGCAAATGACAGAAAGATAGGCTACAATCTGAATTGTCATTTTAGGCGATAATTTATTTAAGTAAACCATTGCATTTTAAGTGCGATATTTACATTTACATTAACATTTAAAGAGAGAGAAAAGAAAAAAACATTACATCACAAATAAATAACAAGAGCAGATAGTATGTCTAAATAGAACATACATTTAATAACATTGCAGGCTCATGCCCCATAATACACTCTGGAAAAAACTAGAAGAAGAAAAAAATATCAATAATATGTACAACTAAAGTGAACAGTATCACTAGTAGTAGACTACAACAGTCTCAAAAACAATGAACATTATCACTAACTGCATAGTAATATCGATTTTGCACACTGCATCCAGAGTCTCGTCCCAAAATCGGTGTCTGAACCCAATTTACAGGGCTATGTCTGAAATCGCCCCTAATACCCTTAAATAGGGCAATACTCCAAGTGGACTAGCTATATAGTGGACTGATGTAGAGAATCGTGACGATTTCGAGCACAGCCCAGGAGTCAAAAAAGGTCGCAAGATTGGTTGCTAGTCGCTTTTTTGTTGTTGTGGGGAAATCACTAAATTAGCAACACTGCATCAGATGCTCCAGTTTTGGTCAAACTATTTCGTGAATTGTGTTGCAGATGCTTATGGCCCTGATGTTCGTGCCAGATCTTGATAGACTGGACACGCATCAGAAAGGAGGTTTGACCAGAGCCAGACTGCACAAGATGCTCAGGTACAAAGTACAACAGCATGCCTGTCCAGTCATTTAAGCTAATTTATTATTCATTTTAAGTACAGCAAGTGAAAAGTGTGTGAAATGGACTTGTAATTACTGGTTGCTATAACTGCAAGAGAATCAAGAACTCTTAGTCACTTAATTCAAGGGATTCACAGTGGTCCTATGTCATTAGCACTAAAAGCCTATAACATTAAACCAACACTGAGCATTAGGGCCCAAAGCCGGAACAATTAACAACACCTAATTGGCTTTTTGTAATTACTATACTTATCTTGCCTAGAGTTGCGAATGAATGGAGCTATAAACTTTTGACCATGTGATCAATTAAGTATTGATCAGTCTCTTATGTTCATCAAGGCTGCATTTAATTGATCAAAAAATACAGTAAAAACAGTCATTTTGTGAAAGCAAGTTCCTGGATCAGACAACATATTTTATTGTTTCTGGAACAACCGTCCTGTCCGAAAATGTAGTCCTAACCCTATCCCTAAACCTAACTCTACCCATAACGTATCCCTAAAATCAGAGGGAAATGAGAGGTGATGTATAACCCTGGTTGTAAGCCTAAACTAGACATAAACCCTATACTTGTCTCTCAAATCTTATTGGTTAATTGGAATGTTGTTCGAAACTGTAAAACACCAATTTATTTGAAATTTTTAACATTTATGTAAATATAATGCATTTTAACACATTTTCCTGATGGAGTTGAAAAAAATATGGTTTAGGTGCGTGATTGATTCTTTATGTTTTTGTAATGTAGGCATACTGTAGCATCTTACATCTGAAGCCTCTCATGCAAATCAATATTCGAGGGTAAAGAGTGAAGAGCCAGCTGATATCCAAGAGTCTGGCTTATACTGCGCTGTACAACTAGGCCGCCATTCCTTGTATCTTTACAAAATAGATTGTTTTTTGGAGTGCACACATAACATCACCTTCTCAGCATTTCTTAACTCAGTGTTCAACACATGTACACATCCCTTTCAGATACAATACCAAAAGCAAAGAGCGTAAGGGGATTATGATGTATCATAAGAACAGGCTGATAAAGCCGTATGTGAAAGCGTGCTGCCATTGTAAGGTAACCAGAAATTATTGCATGTTTCTTCTGCTGCCTTTACCCATCAATTCAATACTAAAAGCTGTGGTTTGCTTTTATAACAGGCCGAAAGAAAAGGTGTGGGAGTTATTGGTGTTATAGAGTGCAATTTCCTTCAGCCCACTCAACAACAAACAAGACTTTGATGACACCGATAAATACAGGTGAGCTGAACAAACGCTGTTTATCACTCTACCAGCATTTACCCCAAATGATGCCCTTGGGCTACTTTGATGGAAAGGCGCTATTTTACAGGAAGATCATGCACAACCTCAGCATAAAGCTGGAGGAGTGCTGGAACGAAATCTGCAACAAACAAAAGAAAGAGGAACCAAAGTGCACAGTAGCAATAGAAGATGTGTTGTGTGTACTGCCATTAATAACCTGTCAGTAACACATAAAAAATTCTAGCTAATTTAAGGAATAGATATAAAACCTCTGTCATTATTTACTCAACCTTCCAAACCTCAATGACTTTCTTTCTCCGGTGGAACACAAAAGCAGTGTTACTGTTAGTCCCTCTGTGAAAAAAATCAAGTTTTTAATATTGTTTATATGTCTATGTGGTGTTTTTAATATGCTTTAAGACAAACCTGAACTCTATGAAGTTCTGGAGAGATATGATACTCTATCTTGATAAAATAAAATATCATGTGTACCAGATGCCAATGCAAATTTATTATTCATCAAAAAGCAATATTAGAATCTTGTCTTCTCCTTTTAGAGCTCAAGAGCAACCAGGAGCGTTCACAACCAGTCAGGCACCCAGACATCCACCAGCCTCTGTTTTGTCTGGTAAAGATGCCAGTATGCCACATAAAAGCTATACTAAAATAGCTTTGAAACACCTTACCACTTAGTTTGAAGAGGCTCTGATGTGGCTTTTGGTTGTGTTAATGACATGCCTCATTAGAGGCCTCTTACACTTAGGCTTTTCATGATAATCCGTGTGTTTTCATCTTGTTTTCTCTCAGCTGAGAAATACAACATTTGTGAATGTGATAGTGTTTTCTGCCATGGTGATATCTGTGTGAACAAACCACACAACACACTTGAGTGTTATACATCTTTTCACTGTATTTACTGTAACTTATCAAGTTACATTTTAGGACGAGTTATAAAACAATGTACTCTACCATTTGAAATTATTTATTTCTATGATGGCTGAGTCCGCAGACTCACTACTGGCCCGCTTTTGAATAAGGAGAGAAAGATTCTCACTCAGTCTGACACACTAGCAACCAAAGCTGAGAGCGGAATGATGGAAGGATTTGAGTCGTATCAGGGGCCCGCTGCTGCAGAAGAGACATGAGAAAGAGATGATCAATCTGGGACAGGGAGGGGATACAGCTCAGCTGCGGTGGACATAATTGAATTGCTCTTGAAAAATGAGAAGAAAGGGGTGGTGCACCCCGAAGGTCATGTTGGTGATGAAGAAGAGGAGGAGGAAGAGGAATGGAACTTGACAGAGGTGCAACAGTGGGTGGAGGAGATAATGGAGCTGATGCATGAGACGGCGGCGGAGAGAGACGCGTGCCGACAGGAACTGGAGGTGCTTAGAGAGCACAGCGCCGCCCTGGTGGACGAAAGGAGCCAGATCATCAGTAGGGTAAAGCCCAATTTATACTTCTGCGTCAAACTCACGCTGTAGCTACGTCGTTGGCTGTGTGTAGCGTTACGTACGTACCTTTCGGCGTACCCTGACGTGCACCTCTCCAAAAATGTAACAACATGTCAATTCTACGTGGACGCAAACGTTGTGATTGGTCTGCTAGAACCCCTCCCCTGGGTTTCACATGTTCCCTCTGCATGTGTAATTGCGCGTCAACGCAGACAACGATGCAGAGGTATAAATGAAAACCAACGAGTAGTCTATAGCGTAGAGGCTCCGGCGTAGGTCCGACGCAGAAGTACAAATCAGCCTTGAGGCAGAGTGGATTGATTTGATTAGTAAGATGGTTCTTGCAGCTGAACTTAATTATTATAAGTTATGGTAACATTTTACAATAAGTTCTCATTTGTTATCATTAGTTATTGATTATAGTTAACATGAACTAAGCTGTAAAAAAAAATCACCTATTTCAATTAAAAAACTTGTTCAGTTGCTGCCTTTTTTTTTTTTCAAGTCATTTCTACGGAGCCCCTAAAGTACGGAGCCCCTAAAGGGACCTTTAGGCAAAAATAAAAAAATAAAGACTATCGCGTGCGCACGTGAAACTATCGCGTGCGCACGATAAGTTTCGCGTGGGCACACGATAGTCTTTTTTTTTTTTTGCAAAGGTCCCTTTAGGGGCGTACATTTCAAATTACATTAAAATAACTGAAAAATGTTATCTTATATAACTCATATAAAAGTTTAATTTGTTTAAAATAATTTCATGAGGTAATGTAAAAACATAATATGTTGCCATGACTAATTGATCATATAATTTTTTACGAGCAATAATATATTTTTACAGCATTAACTTTTAAACCTGCAGTCCGCAGTTTTTCCTCTTTGTCGCCATCTCTGTTCGAAATCTGCAATTGCAGTTATTCGCGGAATGATCAATTTACGTCGTGAGTTGTGCCTCGACACAGCGCGGATGAATCCAATGTTTGAGGAGAGTGTGCAGCTGTCAGTCACCACGCCGCTGTGGATATTGTCATTCAGAATAACAGATTATTCTTCTTGGAAGTATGACCAACATAATAATTTTACAGGAAAATGTCGTTTGAACAAGTAAGTAACATCCACTTTTGTTCTGACCAACTAAGAGAAAAAAAACATTGCAGTAAATCGCGCTGATTAAATGTAACAAACGCTTATATCACGTAAAACCGTGCAAATTATACTTTGTTCTCAAATTGTTAAAGGGTACCTATTATGGCATTTAAAATGTTCCTAATAATGTTCTGGGAGTCCCCAACAACAGTTTTACATGCATGCAATGACAAAAAACACTTTTGTTGTCTTATAATATGCATTTATTTTTACCTGATTTGCTCACCGACTCCCTAATGATTCGTTTGACGACTCATTTGTCCAAACCCCTCCTTTGCGTGACGCTAATCGGCGGTGATTGGTCAGATGACGCAGTCAGTTATATTTTGCGTTAGCCCAAAGCTTAAACATATTGATAAAGCACTGCAGTACTACAATACGCTTCACATAATTTCACATATTTCAAAAAAACAAAAAAAATGACATTGGAGACCTAGAAGCTGCTGAGCGCACGCACACACACGCACACACACCACACACACACACACACACACACACACACACACACACACACACACACACACACACACACACACACACACACACACACACACACACACACACACACACACACACACATAAAAGCAACAATTATTAATAGTACTTACAGGTTGTGATTTGGAGGAGGAAGCTGATCCAAATAAACTTGGTATTGAACGTTCCTTCAGTATCAGGCGACTCGCGAATCCACACTTGAAAGCATTTGTGTTTGTGAAGCGATCGTCATTAACTAGAGATGTTTTATTTGTATTAGGTACAGCCGTTCATTGAGTGTATCAGTAAATGCGTGCGGTCTATATGGGCCATAAACAGATACTCGCGGTTACGCGGTCTACCCATCATAAGATGTTTCTCTGTCCATCAACAAATACATTGTGCATCTATAATCATAATTGTCCATCAGTTTACTTTGGATAATGTGCTAAGAGTTTTTTGCTTCTGATCATTCTGATATACTTTTTTTTTTTTAAATCAATGTTGTAAACAGCTGTGCTGCTTAATTTTTTTTTAACCTGTAATAGTTTTTTAGGATTCTTTGAATGCACTTTTTTTATTTATATAACCACTATATAAGCAATATTTTATATATATATATATATATATATATATATATATATATATATATATATATATATATATATATATATATATATAATGTTTTTATATAAAAAAAAAGTTTGATCTTTTTATGTTTTTTTTTTTTTGAAAGGAAGTGTTAAGTGATATGAATGACTTTAAGTCTTTATGTTCTTAGGAAAGATTTCTATTTTGAATAAATGCTGTTCTTTTTAACTTTTTATTCATCAGTGAATCATTATAGTTCAGGCTGCCTCACAGCACCTTGATGGGGCATTAGCACATTGGGGGAGTGTCTTTAGTCTTCCCAGGTGTAAATCGCATTAATATTCATGGGCATTAACACTCCCACGCATACAGCACTGCTGACCCAAAAACTGATGTAAGAAATTCAAATCGTTATATTGATCTTTCTGAAAGAGTGGTCAGAATGATTTTCACTTCATTTTGAAGTAAAAATTCTAGCCTACAAGAATAGTAACTCAAAAGTATTGTTTACAACTATTCAGTATGTGTTAAATGGCCTTATTGCGGTGACATTTTTTTCCCCAAAACATACTAACCACGCATATTATTTTTTTTCTATAAAATGCAAACATGTACATCCATTTTGCTCACATATTATTGTAGCAGAGTTTGTGCTGAATACAGCAAATTTATATGTTGGCAAATGGTATGTTTTAAGTAGCTGAAATAAGCACAAATGTCAGGGCATATCAAAACACCGAAAGAGCCCGAAAACAGCTCAGACCCCAGAGGGTTAAAATAACGCAAACACAGCTCAAGGTGGCTATACTTGTGTGGTATAGTTGTAAATATAAACTCTAGCCACTGAGTCTTCACATGCTTGTCCCTGGGCAGTGAAAAAAAAGTTTGCTTTTGATTCGCACTTCAGAACAGAGTCTCGTCGACATGTTGTTGTCAGGGTTTCTCTGTCTGCTCGGCGCGCGCACTGAGTGGGCGTGTCGAATTCAAATAACTTGTACAAGTGACGTACGAAAGTTAGAGAAAATGCATCGTTCGTCTATCGATTCATATCAGCGACTCAGAGTCGACTCTTACTTTTGAGAGACAATAACTTTGTATACGGTGAACTTTCATATTTAAAACTTTGCAGGATGTTTTTGTTCACTTAGATCTATGTTACACACTACATGAAAGGTAATTTTCAAAATTCCATGATAGGTACCCTTTAATAATCAACATTAGCATCGTGTGACTACATTTAATGCCCTTCCGATATTTATCGTTGTTTCCACACGGGCCCGGTTGCAGTCTCTTTATTTCTGTATAGCCACTTCAAAGTCCAAAGTCTTTTTGCATTTTACAACGTTTGAATCTGCAGTTGTCACCGTGATTGTCGTTTGAACTTTTCTGGATCCGCCATCAAATTGATAATTTGATAAGGCTATAAATCTCCACCTCCAACATCCTCACACGCAATATAGCCTAGGCTACTAGCCGAGACTCTTCTTTATGTGTACAGATCATAGTAGGCCTACAACACCTAGTATACTGTACAGATGTGACGTAATGACGCAAAGACATGCTTGAATTTCCTGCGGAAATCCACCAGTACCACTGAAATTAAAAAAATTATTACAAGCTAACCGCTTTGAATCGAGCAGATACGTTTGAACACTGGCTGGTTATGTATTTTCTCAAATTTATTTTGGATAATTTTTTACCCAAAAAAGCTACGGACTGCAGCTTTAATTAATTTAGTTCATAAAATTGTTCATTGTTGATTCATGTTAGTTCAGTGCATTAACTAACCAAAAAATACTTTTTATTTTAAAAATGTATTAGTAAATGTTAAAATGAACTAAAATGGTATAGAGAAGAATTGTTCATTGTTAGTTCATGTTAACTAATGCATTAACTAAAGTGAACTGAAATTGCATAAAGTCTTACCTAAGTATATATATTATATAAGCTATTCTTTTTATTCAAGGTAACAAATGGGTAAAATAAATGAATATCATATAGAGACTTATTTTAGTATTATTTTAGAGTATTTTGCTTTTATACTACTGTATATGTCCTGTTTTCAATAAGTTTGAGTAATTTTGTTATTTTCTATTAAGCATTCATATTTATTTCAGCTTTAGTTTTAGTAATTTTAGTTCTTCAATTTGTACTTATTTTATTTTAAGTCAGTTAGTTGACAAGGTAGCAAAATTCAACATTTTCATTTAAGTTTCTAACTTTTTCATCTAATATTTATATTTTGTTATTTCAAATAGCGAAACAAAGGAATAGCTTTAGTTTTACTTATAACAATACTGCTTGATGACATAAATGACTGTTTACAAGGATATTTGGGATTCTGTCATAAGTGTGTGTATTTGACCATTCAAGCCCAATACGGCGCCACTTAGTTCAGGTCTAACACGCACATCCCTCGGACAGCACATATATATATATATATCAAAATGAGTCCTCTTTCACTTCTTATTGAGCTTGAACAGTTTAAAAAATCACTTGTTTTTAAACCACAAGGCTTAACTCATTTAAATGAAAAGCTTTCGTGACGGACGGTGCAGCACGTGTTCATCACATGAGCGTAACTGCTAAAGAGACGATAGTCCAACATTTCAAAAGCAACCTAACAGAACACCATAGCAACACCCAAGACAGCCTAGTATTGTGGTACTGACTTTTGCACTACTCATATTGTCTTCTGGAACTACAAAAATCTATTTATGCATGTTTTCCCTAAATGTATTGAGTTTTCTATATGTGCTGTGTCTAGCTGAGGAGGGTAGAGGAGGAAGACCAGCCTTTCTGCCCTGTGTGATCAGCTGAAGTGTCAACTGTCAGAGCTCCTGGGAACAGAGCAAGGGAGGCTGGGAAGAGAAAGACTGAGGACACTGCGTCTAAACCTGAGCCGTCTGCTGGTGTCTTTCCTTCCTTCTCTTCATCTGGAGTATGTGGACTACAGCAGTGATGTCATAGATACGGTTCTGGAACACATCACATAAAACAGTTTCTCTGATTTACAGAATGTCTGTCAGTTTGGATTCTAAAGATTTGTATATATACACCTAGAATTTCTTGTGTTGGCGTAAAATTGTAGTATTGTTGTAACTGGGTATACTACTACTGTAACAGTCTGTCATATATTTACATTTATTAGATACATTTATGTCGAAGTGTTGGAGGAGAATATGAAAGCCCATTTCTGCTCGGCTATATAAAAAATATAAGCATACTTTGCTGAATCTTAATTAGGACATATAAAGTCAAAATTATGACATAAAAAGTTGAAATTGTGAGAAATTCAGAATTATGAGAGACTAAGTCATAATTAGGACATACTAATTCAGTGGTAAGAGGTAAAAAGCTGAAATTATGAGTTTTTATCTCATAATTTTGACTACAATCCCATAATTATGACTTAGTATGTCATAAGTATGAATTATCAAAGCATGATTTTTTTTTCTAATGTGATGGAAATGGGCTTCTAGATCACTAGAAGAAAAATGATTGGGGTAAATCAATTTGACAGCTTTTTTTGAAGAGCCTTTCTGAAAGAGGCTTCACCTGTTTTTTTTTTTGTGTGTTTTCTTTTCTTCTAGCGTTAGCTGGGCTAGCTTAAAATAAGAGTTTTTCAGTGTGATATAAGGTAAAGGAACCAAATATCTTTGTTTTCCCCCATAAAGTACATTGGAGCTGGTCTTGCATGCCTAGAAAATAGAGCAACAAAGATGGCCGCCGAGTGAACCGACCTGCTCCAATAAAGATTAATATGCTCACATTCAGGTACCAGATGTTAATTTCTCATAGATTTAATCACTTCTCATAGATTTTTTTCACTATGGCTCTATATGTTTTCTTGCTCTTTACACACACACACACACACACACACACACACACACACACACACACACACACACACACACCACACACACACACACACACACACACACACACACACACACACACACACACACACACACACACACACACACACACACACACACACACACACACACACACACACACACACACACACACACACACACTCAAATCAACTTTTAAAGACATCCTCTAATAAATGCATAAAAAGGGCACTCTCTGTGACCTCAGCAGTGACCTATCATCTTACATCCATTTGCGCTGAAAATAAAACCTATAGATGTGACCTGATCATTAAAAGGCCTATTTTATGTTCACCATCACAGTCTGCCAGGGAGAGACTGACATAAAACATTAATGAATACCCTTATGAATTAAAGGTCATAAGTTGATGGCCTTCTCAATCAGGCCCATTTATTTTAAACGATTTTTGAAGAAAGAAATTAATACTTTTATTGCCAGTAAAGACATTTATAATGTAACAAAAGATTTCCATTTAAAAAAAAAATATATTTATACTTTTTCAAATTCAGCTTTGACATCACAGGAATAAATGACAATTTAACTTTGCTGTATTGTTAATCTTACAAATGCAGCATTGTTGAGCATGAGAGACTCCTTTGAAAAACATAAAAAATCGTACCGACCTCAAACTTTTGAACTTGTGTACATACAGATTTTTTATTCTGGATTGCCCCGGCAGATGTCAATTCTTCAGGCTCTTTACCTACCAGCTGATGGAAAGGGCAAATTTCATGCAACACCTGTCAATGTTATAAATGGACGGCTCTTGGGAAGCTTACATGACTGTCTTATTGCAACCAGGCTCATTAAATGCCTAAGGTTACCAAAATATTACACTGGCCCTGCCAGGGCATAACACGAGTCAGATGTAATGTCTTGGAGAGCAGTGGCATGGCTGTGTCATAGCCTGGTAATATTGTGATTTAAAGGTGCTCTAAACAATGCCACGCGTTTTTTAGGCCAAATTTTTTTTTACATACAGCAAACATCTCCTCACTATCCGCTAGCTGCCTGTCCCCTGAACACACTGTAAAAAGACGCGGTCTCTGCAGACACACCAGGCTCCACACACGGCAACAAAAACAAACTGGGCTAACCCGCACCACGAAACATAACAAACTGTTCCAGCCAATAACCGACAAGAAGGATTTGTGGGTGGGGTTTGGGGGGTTAGTGCGCGGATCAGGAGGAGGGAGGGTCTAGCTAGCCTCCGTTTTGTTTGACAATACTTCGAATGTCAACAAGAAGTGACGTCACCCAACACATTTAAAGGGGTCATCGGATGCAAAATTCACTTTTATATGGTGCTTGCATTTAAATGTGTCTTTGCAGTGTGTGGACACAAGCACCATACAATGAAAAAAATTCATTCACTCAAATCCTTTTAACCCTTTAAAGTCCCCATGAAATCAAAATTGACCATACTTTGTTTGCCTAAATTGATCGTTTTGTGGTGAACAATTCATCCATGCAAGTCAATCCACACAAAAAAATTTTTTGGCTTCGTAATCTTTAATCAAATTCTGAAAATGCCCCTCCCCTCTGCACTGGAGGACCTTGCCCGATGACGTAGGCTTTACGGTTTGGGTGTCTGCTTAACATCCGTAATCACGCCCCTCCAACTGACAGTAGACAGGCACACAGCGTGTGAAAGGAGAGATGGCGAGGAGGTGCATTTTTCTAGATCCAATCAGGTGCTAGTTGGAAAAAAAAGCCACGCTCACTATTTTGCCTCATTTAGTATTCCGTTTCTCTCGGAAATACGTCACAGCACTGGAGAAAAGCCGTTTGCAACTTCCGGTTCACGGGGACTTTAAAAAGCCTAAACAGTCTCAATAATCAAGCCGTTTGGATTTTCTGAGCAATATGATGTCATGTTATTCATGCTCCGCCCACGACCACTGATGGACTGTCCTGTATTAGCATATGTCCAGTATTAGCATATTTCCACCCTCAGCCATTTGTATACTGTCCGCCAAGGCAGCACTTTAAGCGTCTTCCTCATTATCATTTAAAGAGACATGCACCGAAACCGGTCGCTTTTTGAGGAGTTAAACACCGTGTTGTTTTACACAACCATTGAGAAATTTTAACCAAAGTATGTTACAAACTTTACATGAAGACCCTAAAGATTCATACCGACTTGTGTAAAATGGGCATCCGATGACTCCTTTAAAGCACTAGTTCACCCAAAAGTCGCCATTAGATTGTCTTCATATTGTTCATAAACTGTATGACTTTCCTCCCTCTGTAGACACAGGTGATTTTTTTTAAAAACTAGTCACTATTAATAAATGTAATGAAAGGGAATAAGTTATGCCTGCCAAGCTCCAAAATGAAAAATAACCATACAATTTGGTCATATAATTAGTCCATTTAACTCATGCATTACTGTATATTCTGAAGCCAACCAACAAAATTCACCAAAAATCTTTCCATACACTATTGAAAATAAAAGTTTCCAAAAGAGGGGTTTCGCAGCGATGCAATAGAAGAACCATTTCCTCAAAGAACCCTTTACGGAACACCATTTCATCGAAAGAACCCTTTTCACTATAAAGAATGTGGAATGGAAAGGTTCTGTGAATGTTAAAGTTTCTTCACGGAACCATCAATGCCATTAAAGAACTGTTATGGTTCAAGGTTCTTCGATGACCATTGGTTCAGCAAAGAGATTTTTTTCATTTTAATTCCCTCACTGTATTTGGCTATATTATTCTCTCGTAATTAAAAAAAGTATCTAAAAGGAACAGGTTCTGCAGAACAGCATATTGGTTTCTTTGTTCTATTGATGGTTGGGAATTCCTAGAAAGTAAAAGGTTCTTTAGGTTCTAATTGGAACCTTCATGTAGAACCTAATTGGAACCTGGTCTTAATAACCGCACTGGGATGATCTGGACTGTTTTGACATTATATTTACTTTACTTTTTTTATTTCATGCAGAATGTTGGTGGAGGTCAATATGAAATAGACTTGGGAATTGAGAAATAAAAGGACAACCAACCTAAATCCTGAAGTCACCAGGTCCAAAGGTCAGCCATTTTTTTATATACTATAAGTCTATTTCTTACACGTTTACTATTGTAATGAGTAATATCCTAAGGGTTATGTGATTTTCTTTACCTCCTCTGAATATTGTATGTATGGCCCACATGCTGAGTCATATCCGGGTATCAAATTGTATTTTAATGAAGTCACATTAGTGGAGTTAATCCAGATTACATCTTATCAGAAAGCTCAAATTCACTTTCACATCAGGCCATCTCAACTTGTTCTAAGCCTGTGAGAGTTGTGTGTATATAAAGGGTGGTGTTGTGAATGCGTTGTGTTGACAGTTTTTGGTGTTTTCTTGTCATCATATCTTTTTAACTTTTTTATCCAAGATAATCTAACACAGTTTAGCTATTTTCATGCAATAATTCATTCAAGTGTGCCTGTTTAAAAGATAGGAAGTAAACCGGTCCCCGAGGAAGCAAGATTGTATTGACTCAGTACTACCTGGTATATTGTTTTGCTTGTACTTTTGTTAGTTAAAAATAGAAATGCAAACACTATCCACCCATCAACAGTTGCAAGCAATTGCGTTTATTGCATCTAACTGCAGGTGTTGTAAAATGTGGAAAATATGAATACACTGTAAAAAGAAAATAAGCGAATTTTAACTTTCTTAAAGTAGTCTTTCTACTTTAAAAGTTCAGGTTTTAAATGTTCTGTTGTTTGTAATTATTTGTGAAATTCAATGTAAAAAAAAGTTGCTGCCTTAAATTTTTAAGTACAATCAACTTGGATGTTTAAGTCATTTCAACTTAAATTACATTAGTCTGACTTAAAAAATGAGTTAGTTATATAATAACTTATTAAAAAGGTTGAATATTGCTTAACTTATTTTGACGAGTTAAGGCAATGTAAAAAAACACGTTGTCATAATTTATTGATCATATATTGTTTTTACAGTTTAGCAGTTTTTGTATGTATATTATAAAGAGGACCTAAATCTTGATGTTATTAATTTCCCCAAGTGTCCACAAGGGGACGCTCAGTCTTCAG
>CM070819.1:9951625-10013826 GCA_036326025.1 Chrosomus eos | reverse complement strand
ATTGTTTTTCTTTATGTTAGATTTTTTGTGTATGTTTGACTTGTTTCCTTAGTGTTGAGTGTTTGTTTTTCCTTGTTGTTGTTGAGTTTTGTTTATTGTTTTGGCTCTTATATCTTTTGATTTTTTCGAGGTTTTTTATTATTCTTGTTGTGCTTTTTTATCTATTAGGTTGGTTTGAGTTTACTCTTTGTAGGTTTGTCGTTTTTCCATTGTTATCGTTGCTTTTTTGTGTTTCGGTTGTTTATTGAGCTTGTACCGTTCGTTATTTTTTTTTTTTGGTTTGTTTTCTTTTGTATTTATTGTGTGTTTATCTATTTTGAGGATATGCAAATATACAATATTAACTACTATAAAATTAAAATAGCTACGAGGAAGAAAAAATTCTGAAAATCTAAACAATTAAATTCAATGAAAAAAATAACAAATAATCTAAAAAAATAAATAAAAATCAAAAAAAAAAAATCTATAAAAAAAATAAAAATAAAACATAAAAAATCTATTAAGACCAGTGGCATTTCAACAGGGGAGATTTATTCAAAAGTTATAGTTTTTTGGAAATTTTGTTATAACTTTTGTACCACAAAGGTGGCGCTATGTTTCGAAAATTCTCGGCTCCTTCAGGGCATCCGTACTGATGACCCATACTGAGTTTCAGTAACAATTCGTTCTTGCGTTCAGAAAATACAGCATTTTTAGCACATAATTCAAAATGGCCGACAGGCAAAGATGGCCGATATGGGAAAATTGGTTATCAATCAGTCAACATGACGCCCTGAATCAACGAGACCACATTTATTGATTTTTGGGACAAACAGTTCAGGAGTTATGAGCAATAATAGCCATTTTTCATATCTCCGACCAGTAGGTGGCGCTGCGCCGAATACGATGCAGGTAGCCTCAGGTCATGCTTGTGGATGACATGTACAAGTTGGACTGAATACGATCAAAGCGTATGCGGAGTTACAGCATTAAGTTTGTGTAGGTAAGCGCTACGTAATAAAATTTTTTTGCACACGTTATTCAAAAACTTTTAAGCGAACAACTTGAATTCCATAACTTTTTGTCCCCACTGTCTGAGATGATTCTGGGTTTGCAAATTTTGGTGGAAAATCGGAGCCATCGCCCTCTTAGGAAGGAGTTCGAAAAAAAAGTAGGTTTTCTGAAAATTCAAAATGCGGAAAAAATTTGCATGGACGGAAAATGACGTCATTAGGGTGCAATCGATCGTCATGTGTATTCAGGAATCAGAGGAAAAAGAATTTTGTTGATAGGCCTTACGGTTCAAAAGTTATTAGCATAAATGTAAGTGAAATTTGGGACAGGTGTGGTCTGGCGCTAGAGGGAATAAGTTAGGGACAACAAAATTGGTGTACCTTAATGATGGGGACTGTCCTCTATCAGAATGTCAAACCAAAACAACTTTCCCGGACACGGTTCTATGGGCTGCCATAGACCCCCAGTCGGAAGAAGAAGAATAATAAATATAGCTGCAAGCAGCCATTACCGGGGCCAAGCGCAAGAAGCGGCAACAGATGCCATCATGGGTGGGAGTGGCAGACCAACTGCAGCAAGGAGCAATTAAAGACATTTTAAGAGAACTTGGATAAATGGCTAAAAAAAATCATATATACAGTAACTTTTAAGATGATTTAATGGTTTATCACTTTTGACAAATAGGTGGCGCAGTTACCAAATTGATGTGATGTGGTCAGAGTGAGGTGACAATGACACATACAAAGTTTGGTGTCAAAATGTCAAGGCATTGCAGAGATAAAGACTTAATAGTCATTTTGGCAGCATGCCTCAACTTTGCTGCTGCGCTATACAAAAACGGTTTCGTCAATCGACACGAAATCCATAACTTTTAGTCGGCACGGTCTGGAGATGATACGATTCGATTTTGGTGAAAATCGGACAAACGGTCTAGGAGGAGTTCAAAAAAGTAGGTTTTGACTGATGTGGTACATTTGTTTTCGCAAGCGCTTCGTAAAATTAGTTTGCATGTTTATCAAAAACGATTTGACGAATCAACTTTCCATAACTTTTTGTCCCCACTGCCTGAAGATGATCTGGTGCAATTTTGGTGAAAATTGGAGCATCGGCCTAGGAGGAGTTCGAAAAAGTAGGTTTTTCTGAAAATTCAAAATGGCGGAAAAATTTGCATGACGGAAAATGACGTCATAGGGTGCAATCGAATCGTCGTGAGCTCAGGAATCAGAGGAAAAAAGAATTTTGTTGATAGGCCTTATGGTTCAAAAGTTATTAGCATAAATATGAGTGAACTTTTGGACAGGTGGTGGCGCTAGAGGGAATGAGTTAGAGATACATTAGAGTTAGAGATTCATTAAAGAGATATAGGCTTTCGGGGACACATAAGGCTACATATTGAAGTGACCCTATTATAGCCATCCAAATGAAGAAGTTAGACCTTTTCTGATAATCATTGATCTAGAGAGTCCAGAGAATTGTACTGCACTGATTTTGAGAATTATGATATAGAGATTATATAATCATAGATGGAAAACACCATTTACAGCCAATAGAGGCAATTTACCATAGGAAATGTATGGTTTTAAACCTTTTTAACACACAATAATTATTTATTAATTTTCATTTATTCATTTATTTAGTCATTCTTTTTATTTATTTCTTTGATGTGTTTTATTGTTTAAAATGTCTGCGTAATGTCCTTTTATAATAAATTTGTATGGAGACTTGCATCATACAGTTGTCAGGTTTATAATGAAGTACTTACAACAAAAGGTGATATAAGAAATGAAACAAACTCTTTGCAGCAGAAAGAGAAAAAAGAAAGGAAAGACAATGAACTTTGAGATATATTAGACTATCTTTGCTGCTTCATTCTCATCATATTCCAACACTTCAAGTATTGATAAACAGGTAAGACTATTTTTATCTTTTAAATTAGTTATAACTGTTATTACATTGACATACTATGCCTAGAATACTCTGTAATATTTGTTTCTGTTATAAGGATATTCTGTTAAATAAATAGTTGCTTTAAACACAATGTTTTAGAAGTACATAATTCACTTGTAAAGTGTAACTAAAATAAAAAATCCTAATCAAATCCTCATTGTCTTTAGGTACATCAAATGTCTTACGCTGCTCTGATGACAAGATCATTTTCATTATAGGACAATATTCAACTCCAGAACCAGCTGAAGATTCTATTCAATGCAAATCAAGGAATCAGTTTGACTGCAGAAAAACAATGTCCAGATCATCACACCACCATCACCATTGTGGACTACATCTGTGTGGCTCAGTTCAGCATTCAGATCATCACACCACCATCACCATTGTGGACTACATCTGTGTGACTCAGTTACTGAAATGCTGACCATTCTGAAATGCTTATCACAGTTGTATCTGACATTGTTGGATATATATTTGAAATAAATGATTTTTAACTTCCTTTTTAATTTCTACAGAAGCAACTATTGCCTAATGGCCA
Source organism: Chrosomus eos (assembly GCA_036326025.1). Classification (NCBI taxonomy): domain Eukaryota; kingdom Metazoa; phylum Chordata; class Actinopteri; order Cypriniformes; family Leuciscidae; genus Chrosomus; species Chrosomus eos. The sequence goes on along the minus strand of CM070819.1, from coordinate 10,010,348 downwards.
TGAAATTTTGCATGCTTGTTTAGAGTCATGTCATTTGCTTATTTTTAAGAAAATCTGATCTTTCCTTGAGGACTGTAAAACACCCTTATGCCATTTCTGAAATGTTCTGTTGAAATGTGCCTGGAAAAGAATATGCTAAAACACAGAGAAAGGAGAAGCTTAAACAATAATACTTGATACAAACAATTGTGTGCATGCTTACACACACACACACACACACACACACACACACACACACACACACACACACACACACACACACACACACACACACACACACCACACACACACCCCACACACACACACACACACACACACACACACACACACCAGAATATGTTAGCGTGAAAATCTCTTAATGGTATATAAGCATTTCACATATTTTTTTGTGATGTAATTATTATACATCCATTATAATAATAAAAAATAGCTTTAAGCATTTGTTTGTTAGCCAATACTGAAAGCTGATAAAAATGATTAAAAATGTCTAATGCTGCTGCTCCATCTATTGGACAACAGTGGTATTACATACTATTCAGTTGAAATGAATTAATAGAATGAATTGGTTTTTCACTTCTATCTCGGGAACGAGAAAATGGAAAAATGTGAAACTCAGAACTTAGATAGTGTTTGAGGAGTCCTGTTGAAGAATACCATTCCTGTGTTGCTGGGTGATTGAGTTTGTACTCTTATTTACTGGGAGTAATGTCTGTTGAAATGCATATCTTTGTGGGCTTATATCTCGGGAATGCCCAGGCCAAATCGCACCATACTCGAATCGAAGCTAGATGAGGACATGCTCTTTCCAACAAGCTCTCCCACAAGGATCTAGCTGGTATATTCAGGGAGTTACAGCCGTTCCAAGACCGGGGTCTCACGGATTAGTGATTTGCGGGGGGGGCGGGGGGGGGGGGGGGGGGGGGTGCTCCCGAGCCCCGCGACGATAGATTTAGATAAAGACCTTACCAAGGACCTTACCATCAAAATTTGAGCGCGCAGCGACTTTCCGTTCTCGAGTTATGAATGAATTTGTACTGAGGGGGCGTGGCTTAAATGGCGGACAAACGTTACTTTCACTTTAGGATTCTCATTTTTTAAATGTGACACAATATTCATTAGTGTGTAATAGTCAATAGTCTCACAAAATGTGAGTGTAAATATTCAAATAGTTATATTATAAAGTCTAAATAAGAATCATAGAATAATATTAGTTATATTGCCTGACAAAATGACTATTTTAAACAGCAGGGGGCAGTAGAATACCACTTATTGGCTTAATATTTAATTATGTTCTTAGAATTTTCACCTGTTTAACTGTTATAGAGGCATTAATTATTATTATCTCATCCAAGCACCTATTGCCTAATGGCCATGAAATTTTGCATGCTTGTTTAGAGTCATGTCATTTGTTTATTTTTAAGAAAATCTGATCTTTCCTTGAGGACTGTAAAACACCATTATGCCATTTCTGAAATATTCTGTTGAAATGTGCCTGGAAAAGAATACGCTAAAGCACAGAGAAAGAAGAAGCTTAAACAATAATACTTGATACACACAATTGTGTGCATGCTTACACACACACACACACACACACACACACACACACACACACAACACACAAACACAAACACACACACACACACACACACACACACACACACACACACACACACACACACACACACACACACACGGAATGTTAGTGTCAAAATACCTTTTAATGTATATAAGCATTTCACATATTTTTTTGTGATGTAATTATTATACATCCATTATAATAATAAAAAATAGCTTTAAGCATTTGTTTGTTAGCCAATACTGAAAGCTGACAAAAATGATTAAAAATGACTAATGCTGTTGCTCCATCTATTGGACAACATTGGTATTACATCATATTCAGTTGAAATGAATTAATAGAATGAATTGTTTTTTCACTTATCTCGGGAATGAGAAAATGAAAAAATGTGAAACTCAGAACTTAGATAGTGTTTGAGGAGTCCTGTTGAACAAGACCATTTCTGTGTTGCTGGGTGATTGAGTTTTTACTCTTATTTACCGGGAGTAATGTCTGTTGAAATGCATATCTTTGTGGGCTTATATCTCGGGAATGCCCGGCCCAAATCGCACCATATTTGAATCGAAGCTAGATGAGTACGGGCTCTTTCCAACAAGCTCTCCCACAAGGATCTAGCTGGTCTATTCAGGGAGATACAGCTGTTCCAAGACCGGGGTCTCACGGAATAGCGATCCGCGGGGGGGTAGATTTAGCGACGATAGATTTAGATAAAGATCTTACCAAGGACCTTACCATCAAAATTTGAGCGTGCAGCGACTTTCCGTTCTCGAGTTATGAGTGAATTTGTACTGAGGGGGCGTGGCCTAAATGGCGGACAAACGTTACTTTCACTTTAGGATTCTCATTTTTAAAATGTGACACAATATTCATTAGTGCAATAGTCAATAGTCTTACAAAATGTGAGTGTAAATGTTCAAATAGTTATATTATAAAGTCTAAATAAGAATCATAGAATAATATTAGTTATATTGCATGAAATGACTATTTTAAACAGCAGGGGGCAGTAGAATACCACTTATTGACTTAATATTCAATTATGTTTTTAGAATTTTCACCTGTTTAACTGTTATAGAGGCATTAATTATTATTATCTCATTTAGAGTCACATGTTCTGACATGTTTTTAAGAAGATCTGAGCATTCATTGAAGAGATATAGGCTTTCGGGGACACATAAGGCTATATATTGAAGTGACCCTATTATAGCCATCCAAATGAATAAGTTATAGCCTCAGTTTCTGATAATCATTGATCTAGAGAGTCCAGAGAATTGTACTGCAATGATTTTGAGCATTGTGATATGAAAAATTATACGATCATACATGGAAAAGACCATTTACAGCCAATACAGGCAATTTACCATAGGAAATACATGGTTTTTAAGCTTTTTAACAGTTACAGTGCCATCTATGGTCCGATCTCCATGAAACTTTGCATGCTTCTTCACCATGTTATAACACATATGCTCATCAATTATTGTGAAGTTCTGAGTTTTTATTTATGATTTATAGGCTTTTGAGTGTATTTTGACAGGCCCATTTTCTAAACGACCCTGTTATAGTAAACCAAAGGGCAAATTTCAACTTTTTTTCCGATAATTATTGATCTAGAGAGTCTAGAGAATTGTCCTAGACTGGTTTGGTTCCGATCGGGCAAAAAACCAGGGACTAGTTTGCAAAAGTAGGTTTTTAACATATTTGTGAATATTTAATTAACAATTTGATTGACAGCAATGGTTCTAGAGGCAAAGTTGTTCAGCCTGAGGAGATCTATCGACTGATATGCATTTTATGGGGATTTGTGCAACACCACGTGATTACAGAGCCGTAAAACGACCAACTGCAGCAAGAAGCAATTAAAGACATTTTAAGAGAACTTTGGATAAATGGCTAAAAAAATCATACAGTAACTTTTAAGATAATTTAATGGTTTATAACTTTCGACAAATAGGTAGCGCAGTTACCAAATTGATGTGATGTGGTCAGAGTGAGGTGACAATGACACATACAAAGTTTGGTGTCAAAATGTCAAGGCATTGCATTGTTAAAGACTTAATAGTCATTTTGGCAGCATGCCTCAACTTTGCTGCTGCGCTATACGAAAACGGTTTCGTCAATCGACACGAAATCCATAACTTTTAGTCGGCACGGTCTGGAGATGATACGATTCGATTTTGGTGAAAATCGGACAAACGGTCTAGGAGGAGTTCAAAAAAGTAGGTTTTGACTGAAAATCAAGATGGCGGACAGGAAGTTCGGTCAAATAAGGAAAACCTGGTATCTATGTTCTCAGCTTGACCCAAGTAATCTATTAAGACCAGTGGCATTTCAACAGGCAGATTTATTCAAAAGTTATTAGCCTTTTTGGAAATTTTGTTATAACGTTTGACCACTAGGTGATGCTGTTTCGAAACTTCTCAAGCTCCTTCAGGGCATCGTACTGATGACCCATACCGAGTTTCGTAATAATTCGTTCATGCGTTCAGAAAATACAGCATTTTAGCACATAATTCAAAATGGCCGACAGACAAAATGGCCGATCTGGGAAAATTGGATATCAGTCAACTCGGTATGACGCCCTGAATCTAACGAGGCCACTTTTATGATTTTTGGACAAACCGTTCAGGAGTTATGAGCAAAAATAACCATTTTTCATATCTCCGGACCAGTAGGTGGCGCTGCGCCGAAACGCTGCATGTTGCCTCAGGTCATGCTTGTGATGACTTGTACCAAGTTTGGTCTGAATACGATAAAGCGTTGCGGAGATACAGCCTTAAGTTTGTTTTCGCAAGCACTACGTAAAATTATTTTGCACGTTATTCAAAAACTTTTAAGCGAATCAACTTGAATTCCATAACTTTTTGTCCCCACTGTCTGAAGATGATCTGGTGCAATTTTGGTGAAAATCGGAGCATCGCCCTAGGAGGAGTTCGAAAAAGTAGGTTTTTCTGAAAATTCAAAATGGCGGAAAAATTTGCATGACGGAAAATGACGTCATAGGGTGCAATCGAATCGTCATGAGCTCTGGAATCAGAGGAAAAAAGAATTTTGTTGATAGGCCTTACGGATCAAAAGTTATTAGCATAAATGTGAGTGAAACTTTGGACAGGTGGTGGCGCTAGAGGGAATAAGTTAGAGACACCAAAATTGGTGTACTTAATGTTGGGACTGTCCTCTATCAGAATGTCAAACCAAAACAACTTTCCCGGACACGGTTCTATGGGCTGCCATAGACCCCCAGTCGGAAGAAGAAGAATAATAATAATAATAATAATAATAATAAGAACCGGAACAGATACAATAGGTGCCTCCGCACCTTCGGTGCTTGGCCCCTAATAAATATAGCTGCAAGCAGCCATTAAACGGGGCCAAGCAGTAGAAGACGATAAGACATGCCAACATGGCTGAAAGTGTCAGACCAACTGAAAAAATGAGCAATTTAAAGACATTTTAAGAGGAATTTCGGCAAATGGTCGAAAAATCATGCATACAGTAACTTATGAGATGATTTAATGGTTTATCACTTTCGACCAATAGGTGGCGCAGTTATGAACTCGATGTGATGTGGTCAGAGTGAAGTGACAATGACACATACAAAGTTAGTTGTCAATATGTCGAGACATTGCAGATATAAAGCCTTAATAGTCATTTTGGCAGCATGCCTCAACTTTGCTGCTGCGGTATACGAAAACGGTTTTGTCTATCGACACGAAATCCATAACTTTTGGTCGGGACGGTCTGAAGATGATACGATTCGATTTTGGTGAAAATCGGAAAAACGGTCTAGGAGGAGTTCGAAAAAGTAGGTTTTGACTGAAAATCAAGATGGCGGACAGGAAGTTCGGCCAAATAAGGAAAACCTGGTATCTATGTTCTCAGCTTGACCCAAGGAATCTATTAAGACCAGTGGCATTTCAACAGGCAGATTTTTCAAAAGTTATTAGCCTTTTTGGAAATTTTATTATAACTTTTGACCACAAGGTGGCGCTGTTTCGAAATATTTTTAGTACCTTCAGGGGATGGTGTTGTTGGCACATTCTGAGTTTCTTAATATTACATCAATGCATTTGTTTAGTATAGCATTTTATTTCACAAAACTCTATTGAAGTCAATGGGAATTTCATGTTTTGTTCTATTATAGCGCCACCAAGAGGCTCAGTCCCACAATTTTTTTTATGTGTCCTCAGAGTGAGCCCATACGTATGTGTGTCAATTTTGGTGAAAATATCTCAATTCACTTCAGAGTTATAGACACTTATATGAAAAAACACGTAAAAAATGACTGACACGTGACTTTGTTTGAATTTTACTACCCCTTACTATCAATATTTTCGCATTTGGGCATTAGCGTATAGCCTATCGACCTATGTTTCCAAACTTCTGGCGGTGGTTTCGTCTCGATCGGACAAGCGGTTTCGAAGATATAGCCAAATGTTTTTTTCGCGCTAAATCGCAACGCTACACAAACCGTAAGACGAAACCCAGCATGTTTGGTATCGTTGGACTCGGCAACGATTCAGGAGCTCAAAAAGATGACTCTCGTGAAAATAAGTCGACCACACCCAAAGTTATAAGCATTTGAAAAAAAAAGTTCACCACTAGGTGGCGCTGTTTCGAAACTTCTCAGGCTCTTTCAGGGCATCGTACTGATGACCCATACCGAGTTTCGTAACAATTCGTTCATGCGTTCAGAAAATACAGCATTTTAGCACATAATTCAAAATGGCCGACAGACAAAATGGCCGATCTGGGAAAATTGGATATCAGTCGACTCGGTATGACGCCCTGAATCTAACGAGGCCACTTTTATGATTTTTGAACAAACCGTTCAGGAGTTATGAGCAAAAATAACCATTTTTCATATCTCCGGACCAGTAGGTGGCGCTGCGCCGAAACGCTGCATGTTGCCTCAGGTCATGCTTGTGATGACTTGTACCAAGTTTGGTCTGAATACGATAAAGCGTTGCGGAGATACAGCCTTAAGTTTGTTTTCGCAAGCTCTACGTAAAATTATTTTGCACGTCATTCAAAAACTTTTAAGCGAATCAACTTGAATTCCATAACTTTTTGTCCCCACTGTCTGAAGATGATCTGGTGCAATTTTGGTGAAAATCGGAGCATCGGCCTAGGAGGAGTTCGAAAAAGTAGCTTTTTCTGAAAATTCAAGATGGCGGCCAAATTATTATGACGGAAAATGACGTCATAGGGTGCAATCGAATCGGCATGAGCTCAGGAACAAGGGGAAAAAAGAATTTTGATGATAGGCCTTACGGTTCAAAAGTTATTAGCATAATAAAAGTGAAAATTTGGACAGGTGGTGGCGCTAGAGGGAATGACTTAGAGACACCAAAATTGGTGTATTTAATGTTGGGACTGTCCTCTATCAGAATGTCAAACCAAAACAACTTTCCCGCAATCGGTTCTATGGGCTGCCATAGACGCCCAGTCGGAAGAAAAAGAATAATAATAATAAGAACGGGAACAGATACAATAGGTGCCCGCACCTTCGGTGCTTGGCCCCTAAATATAGCTGCAAGCAGCAATAACCGGGGCCAAGCGCAAAGAAGACGACAAGACATGTCAACATGTGTCAGACCAACTGCAGCAAGGAGCAATTTAAGACATTTAAAGATTAATTTAGGCAAAATGGCTTAAAAATCACACTAATTAACAAAAAATGTGATTTAATGGATTATCACTTTTGACCAATAGGTGGCGTAGTTACAAAAACGATGTGATGTGGTCAGAGTCTGGTGACAATGACAAACCTTAAGACCAGTGGCATTAAAATACGCAGATTTATTCAAAAGTTTTTAGAAATTATGTTATAAACTTTTGACCAAAAGGTGGCGCTGTCTCGAAATGTTTTGAGTACCTTCAGGGCATGGTGCTGATGGCACATGCTGAGTTTTGTAATGTTACACCAATGCATTCGTTAAGAATAGCATGTTACGTTCTATTATAGCGCCACCAAGAGGCTCAATCCCACCATTTTTTTTATGTGACCTCAAAGTGAGCCCATACATGTGTGTGTAAAATTTGGTGAAAATATCTCATTTAGTTTTGGAGTTATATACATTTATGTGAATAAACACATAAAAAATGACTGACACGTGACTTTGATTGGATTTTACTACCCCTTACTATCAATATTTTCGCATTTGGGCATTAGCGTATAGCCTATCGACCTATGTTTCCAAACTTCTGGCGGTGGTTTCGTCTCGATCGGACAAGCGGTTTCGAAGATATCGGCAAATGTTTTTTAAGCGCTAAATCACAACGCTACACAAACCGTAAACAAAACCTAAGCATATTTGGTATCTGTGGACTCGGCAAGGATTCAGGATCCCAACGAGATGACTCCCGTGAAAATACGTCAAACACAACCAGAGTTATCAGCATTTGAAAAATCAATTTTGCCACTAGGTGGCGCTGTTTCGAAACTTCTCAGGCTCCTTCAGGGTATCGTACTGATGACCCATACCGAGTTTCGTAACAATTCGTTCATGCGTTCATAAAATACAGCATTTTAGCACATAATTCAAAATGGCCGACAGCCAAAATGGCCGATCTGGGAAAATTGGATATCTGTCGACTCGGCATGACGCCCTGAATCTAACAAGACCAACTTTATTATTTTTGGACAAACTGTTCAGTAGTTATGAGCAAAAATAGCAATTTTTCGTATCTCTGGACCAGTAGGTGGCGCTGCGCCGAAACGCAGCATGTAGCCTCAGGTCATGCTTGTAATGACATGTACCAAGTTTGGTTTGAATACGATAAAGCGTTGCGGAGATACAGCCTTATGTCTGTTTTCGCAAGCGCTACTTAAAATTAATTTGCGTGGTATTCGAGAACAACTTGCAGCGTTTTTATGAATTCCATAACTTTTTGTCAGCACGGTCTGGAGATGATCTGGTTCAATTTTGGTGAGAATCGGAACAACGGCCTAGGAGGAGTTCGAAAAAGTAGCTTTTTCGGATAATTACAAATGGCGGACAAATTGTCGTGACGGAAAATGACGTCATAGGGTGCAATCGAATCGGCATGAGCCAAGGAATAAGAGGACAAAGGATTTGTGATTCTAGCCATTATGGTTCAAAAGTTATAAGCATAAACATGAGTAAATCTTTGGACAGTTGGTGGCGCTAGAGGGATTGAGTTGGAGACTCCAAATTTGCTCTGGTGACTTTTCAGACTGTCCTCTATCAGTGTACCAAATTTCATAACTTTCCCGCAAACGGTTCTATGGGCTGCCATAGACGCCCAGTCGGAAGAAGAAGAATAATAAGAACCGGAACAGATACAATAGGTGCCACCGCACCTTCGGTGCTTGGCCCCTAAATATAGCTGCAAGCAGCCATTATCGGGGCCAAGCGCAAGAAGCGGCAACAGATGCCATCATGGGTGGGAGTGGCAGACCAACTGCAGCAATGAGCAATTAAAGACATTTTAAGAGAACTTTGGATAAATGGCTAAAAAATCATAGATACAGCAACTTTTAAGATAATTTAATGGTTTATCACTTTCGACCAATAGGTGGCGCAGTTACAAAACTTTGTGATGTGGTCAGAGTGAAGTGACAAATGACACATATAAAGTTTGGTGTCAATATGTCAAGGCATTGCAGAGATAAAGCTTGAATAGTGCTTTTAGCATCATGCCTCAACTTTGCTGCTGCGCTATACGAAAACGGTTTCGTCAATCGACACGAAATCCATAACTTTTAGTGGGCACGGTCTGGAGATGATACGATTCGATTTTGGTGAAAATCGGACAAACGGTCTAGGAGGAGTTCGAAAAAGTAGGTTTTGACTGAAAATCAAGATGGCGGACAGGAAGTTTGGTCAAATAAGGAAAACCTGGTGTCTATGTTCTCAGCTTGACCCAAGGAATCTATTAAGACCAGTGGCATTTCAACAGGCAGATTAATTCAAAAGTTATTAGCCTTTTTGGAAATTTTGTTATAACTTTTGACCACTAGTGACGCTGTTTCGAAACTTCTCACGCTCCTTCAGGGCATCGTACTGATGACCCATACTGAGTTTCGTAACAATTCGTTCATGCGTTCAGAAAATACGGCATTTTAGCACATAATTCAAAATGGCCGACAGACAAAATGGCTGATCTGGTAAAATTTTATATCAGACGACCCGGTATGATGCCCTGAATCTAACGAGACCACTTTTATGATTTTTGGACAAATTGTTCAGATGTTATAAGCAAAAATATCCATGTTTCATATCTCCGGACCAGTAGGTGGTGCTGCGCCGAAACGCAGCATGTAGCCTCAGGTCATGCTTGTGATGACATGTACCAAGTTTGGTCTGAATACAATTAAGCGTTGCGGAGATACAGCCTTAAGTTTGTTTTCGCAAGCGCTACGTAAAATTATTTTCCAAGTTATTCAAAAACTGTTAAGCGAATCAACTTGAATTCCATAACTTTTTGTCCCCACTGCCTGAAGATGATCTGGTGCAATTTTGGTGAAAATCGGAGCATCGGCCTAGGAGGAGTTCGAAAAAGTAGCTTTTTTGGAAAATTCAAGATGGCGGCCAAATTTGCATGACGGAAAATGACGTCATAGGGTGCAATCGAATCGGCATAAGCTCAGAAACATGGGGAAAAAAGAATTTCTATGATAGGCCTTACGGTTCAAAAGTTATTAGCAAAACAAAAGTAAAACTTTGGACAGGTGGTGGCGCTAGAGGGAATGAGTTAGAGACACCAAAATTGGTGTATTTAATGTTGGGACTGTCCTCTATTAGAATGTCAAACCAAAACAACTTTCCCGCAATCGGTTCTATGGGCTGCCATAGACGCCCAGTCGGAAGAAGAATAAAAAAGAACCGGAACAGAAACAATTGATAATATAGCTGCAAGCAGCAATAACCGGGCCAAGCGCAAAGAAGACGACAAGACATGTCAACATGTGTCAGACCAACTGCAGCAAGGAGCAATTTAAGACATTTAAAGATTAATTTAGGCAAAATGGCTTAAAAATCACACTAATTAACAAAAAATGTGATTTAATGGATTATCACTTTTGACCAATAGGTGGCGTAGTTACAAAAACGATGTGATGTGGTCAGAGTCTGGTGACAATGACAAACCTTAAGACCAGTGGCATTAAAATACGCAGATTTATTCAAAAGTTTTTAGAAATTATGTTATAACCTTTTACCAAAAGGTGGCGCTGTCTCGAAATGTTTTGAGTACCTTCAGGGCATGGTGCTGATGGCACATGCTGAGTTTTGTAATGTTACACCAATGCATTCGTTAAGAATAGCATGTTACGTTCTATTATAGCGCCACCAAGAGGCTCAATCCCACCATTTTTTTTATGTGACCTCAAAGTGAGCCCATACATGTGTGTGTAAAATTTGGTGAAAATATCTCATTTAGTTTTGGAGTTATATACATTTATGTGAATAAACACATAAAAAATGACTGACACGTGACTTTGATTGGATTTTACTACCCCTTACTATCAATATTTTCGCATTTGGGCATTAGCGTATAGCCTATCGACCTATGTTTCCAAACTTCTGGCGGTGGTTTCGTCTCGATCGGACAAGCGGTTTCGAAGATATCGGCAAATGTTTTTTAAGCGCTAAATCACAACGCTACACAAACCGTAAACAAAACCTAAGCATATTTGGTATCTGTGGACTCGGCAAGGATTCAGGATCCCAACGAGATGACTCCCGTGAAAATATGTCAAACACAACCAGAGTTATCAGCATTTGAAAAATCAATTTTGCCACTAGGTGGCGCTGTTTCGAAACTTCTCAGGCTCCTTCAGGGTATCGTACTGATGACCCATACCGAGTTTCGTAACAATTCGTTCATGCGTTCATAAAATACAGCATTTTAGCACATAATTCAAAATGGCCGACAGCCAAAATGGCCGATCTGGGAAAATTGGATATCTGTCGACTCGGCATGACGCCCTGAATCTAACAAGACCAACTTTATTATTTTTGGACAAACTGTTCAGTAGTTATGAGCAAAAATAGCAATTTTTCGTATCTCTGGACCAGTAGGTGGCGCTGCGCCGAAACGCAGCATGTAGCCTCAGGTCATGCTTGTAATGACATGTACCAAGTTTGGTTTGAATACGATAAAGCGTTGCGGAGATACAGCCTTATGTCTGTTTTTGCCAGCTCTTTTTAAAATTAAATTGCGTGGTATTCGAGAACAACTTGCAGCGTTTTTATGAATTCCATAACTTTTTGTCAGCACGGTCTGGAGATGATCTGGTTCAATTTTGGTGAGAATTGGAACAACGGCCTAGGAGGAGTTCGAAAAAGTAGCTTTTTCGGATAATTACAAATGGCGGACAAATTGTCGTGACGGAAAATGACGTCATAGGGTGCAATCGAATCGGCATGAGCCAAGGAATAAGAGGACAAAGGATTTGTGATTCTAGCCATTATGGTTCAAAAGTTATAAGCATAAACATGAGTAAATCTTTGGACAGTTGGTGGCGCTAGAGGGATTGAGTTGGAGACTCCAAATTTTCTCTGGTGACTTTTCAGACTGTCCTCTATCAGTGTACCAAATTTCATAACTTTCCCGCAAACGGTTCTATGGGCTGCCATAGACACCCAGTCGGAAGAAGAATAATAATAAGAACGGGAACAGATACAATAGGTGCCTCGCACCTTCGGTGCTTGGCCCCTAAATAGCTGCAAGCAGCCATTACCGGGGCCAAGCGCAAGAAGCGGCAACAGATGCCATCATGGGTGGGAGTGGCAGACCAACTGCAGCAAGGAGCAATTAAAGACATTTTAAGAGAACTTGGATAAATGGCTAAAAATAATCACATATACAGTAACTTTTAAGATGATTTAATGGTTTATCACTTTTGACAAATAGGTGGCGCAGTTACCAAATTGATGTGATGTGGTCAGAGTGAGGTGACAATGACACATACAAAGTTTTAACACACAATAATTATTTATTAATTTTCATTTATTCATTTATTTAGTCATTCTTTTTATTTATTTCTTTGATGTGTTTTATTGTTTAAAATGTCTGCGTAATGTCCTTTTATAATAAATTTGTATGGAGACTTGCATCATACAGTTGTCAGGTTTATAATGAAGTACTTACAACAAAAGGTGATGTAAGAAATTAAACAAACTCTTTGCAGCAGAAAGAGAAAAAAGAAAGGAAAGACAATGAACTTTGAGATATATTAGCCTATCTTTGCTGCTTCATTCTCATCATATTCCAACACTTCAAGTATTGATAAACAGGTAAGACTATTTTTATCTTTTAAATTAGTTATAACTGTTATTACATTGACATACTATGCCTAGAATACTCTGTAATATTTGTTTCTGTTATAAGGATATTCTGTTAAATAAATAGTTGCTTTAAACACAATGTTTTAGAAGTACATAATTCACTTGTAAAGTGTAACTAAAATAAAAAATCCTAATCAAATCCTCATTGTCTTTAGGTACATCAAATGTCTTACGCTGCTCTGATGACAAGATCATTTTCATTATAGGACAATATTCAACTCCAGAACCAGCTGAAGATTCTATTCAATGCAAATCAAGGAATCAGTTTGACTGCAGAAAAACAATGTCCAGATCATCACACCACCATCACCATTGTGGACTACATCTGTGTGGCTCAGTTCAGCATTCAGATTATCACCATCACCATCACCATTGTGGACTACATCTGTGTGGCTCAGTTCAGCATTCAGATCATCACACCACCATCACCATTGTGGACTACATCTGTGTGACTCAGTTCAGCACATACTGAAATGCTGACCATTCTGAAATGCTTATCACAGTTGTATCTGACATTGTTGGATATATATTTGAAATAAATGATTTTTAACTTCCTTTTTAATTTCTACAGAAGCACCTATTGCCTAATGGCCATGAAATTTTGCATGCTTGTTTAGAGTCATGTCATTTGCTTATTTTTAAGAAAATCTGATCTTTCCTTGAGGACTGTAAAACACCATTATGCCATTTCTGAAATGTTCTGTTGAAATGTGCCTGGAAAAGAATATGCTAAAACACAGAGAAAGGAGAAGCTTAAACAATAATACTTGATACAAACAATTGTGTGCATGCTTACACACACACACACACACACACACACACACACACACACACACACACACACACACACACAGAATATGTTAGCGTGAAAATCTCTTAATGGTATATAAGCATTTCACATATTTTTTTGTGATGTAATTATTATACATCCATTATAATAATAAAAAATAGCTTTAAGCATTTGTTTGTTAGCCAATACTGAAAGCTGATAAAAATGATTAAAAATGTCTAATGCTGCTGCTCCATCTATTGGACAACAGTGGTATTACATACTATTCAGTTGAAATGAATTAATAGAATGAATTGGTTTTTCACTTCTATCTCGGGAACGAGAAAATGGAAAAATGTGAAACTCAGAACTTAGATAGTGTTTGAGGAGTCCTGTTGAAGAATACCATTCCTGTGTTGCTGGGTGATTGAGTTTTTACTCTTATTTACTGGGAGTAATGTCTGTTGAAATGCATATCTTTGTGGGCTTATATCTCGGGAATGCCCAGGCCAAATCGCACCATACTCGAATCGAAGCTAGATGAGGACATGCTCTTTCCAACAAGCTCTCCCACAAGGATCTAGCTGGTATATTCAGGGAGTTACAGCCGTTCCAAGACCGGGGTCTCACGGATTAGCGATTTGCGGGGGGGGGGGGGTGCTCCCGAGCCCCGCGACGATAGATTTAGATAAAGACCTTACCAAGGACCTTACCATCAAAATTTGAGCGCGCAGCGACTTTCCGTTCTCGAGTTATGAATGAATTTGTACTGAGGGGGCGTGGCTTAAATGGCGGACAAACGTTACTTTCACTTTAGGATTCTCATTTTTAAATGTGACACAATATTCATTAGTGTGTAATAGTCAATAGTCTCACAAAATGTGAGTGTAAATGTTCAAATAGTTATATTATAAAGTCTAAATAAGAATCATAGAATAATATTAGTTATATTGCATGACAAAACGACTATTTTAAACAGCAGGGGGCAGTAGAATACCACTTATTGGCTTAATATTTAATTATGTTCTTAGAATTTTCACCTGTTTAACTGTTATAGAGGCATTAATTATTATTATCTCATTTAAGCACCTATTGCCTAATGGCCATGAAATTTTGCATGCTTGTTTAGAGTCATGTCATTTGTTTATTTTTAAGAAAATCTGATCTTTCCTTGAGGACTGTAAAACACCATTATGCCATTTCTGAAATATTCTGTTGAAATGTGCCTGGAAAAGAATACGCTAAAGCACAGAGAAAGAAGAAGCTTAAACAATAATACTTGATACACACAATTGTGTGCATGCTTACACACACACACACACACACACACACACACACACACACACACACACACACACACACACACACACACACACACACACACACACACACACACACACACACACACACACACACACACACACACACACACACACACGGAATGTTAGTGTCAAAATACCTTTTAATGTATATAAGCATTTCACATATTTTTTTGTGATGTAATTATTATACATCCATTATAATAATAAAAAATAGCTTTAAGCATTTGTTTGTTAGCCAATACTGAAAGCTGACAAAAATGATTAAAAATGACTAATGCTGTTGCTCCATCTATTGGACAACATTGGTATTACATCATATTCAGTTGAAATGAATTAATAGAATGAATTGTTTTTTCACTTATCTCGGGAATGAGAAAATGAAAAAATGTGAAACTCAGAACTTAGATAGTGTTTGAGGAGTCCTGTTGAACAAGACCATTTCTGTGTTGCTGGGTGATTGAGTTTTTACTCTTATTTACCGGGAGTAATGTCTGTTGAAATGCATATCTTTGTGGGCTTATATCTCGGGAATGCCCGGCCCAAATCGCACCATACTTGAATCGAAGCTAGATGAGGACGGGCTCTTTCCAACAAGCTCTCCCACAAGGATCTAGCTGGTCTATTCAGGGAGATACAGCTGTTCCAAGACCGGGGTCTCACGGAATAGCGATCCGCGGGGGGGTAGATTTAGAGACGATAGATTTAGATAAAGATCTTACCAAGGACCTTACCATCAAAATTTGAGCGTGGCCTAAATGGCCTAAATGGCGGACAAACGTTACTTTCACTTTAGGATTCTCATTTTTAAAATGTGACAAAATATTCATTAGTGCAATAGTCAATAGTCTTACAAAATGTGAGTGTAAATGTTCAAATAGTTATATTATAAAGTCTAAATAAGAATCATAGAATAATATTAGTTATATTGCATGAAAAAATGACTATTTTAAACAGCAGGGGGCAGTAGAATACCACTTATTGACTTAATATTCAATTATGTTTTTAGAATTTTCACCTGTTTAACTGTTATAGAGGCATTAATTATTATTATCTCATTTAGAGTCACATGTTCTGACATGTTTTTAAAGGGTTAGTTCACCCAAAAATGAAAATTCTATCATAGTTTACTTACTTACCTATCAAGTTGTTCCAAACCTCTATGTGTTTATTTGTTCTGCTGAACACAAAGGAAGATATCTGGAAGAAAACAGATTTCATTCCCCATTGACTACCATAGTATGTATTTTTTCCTACTATGGTAGTCAATGGGGAATGAGATCTGTTTTCTTCCAAATATCTTCCTTTGTGTTCACATAAGGCTATATATTGAAGTGACCCTATTATAGCCATCCAAATGAATAAGTTATAGCCTCAGTTTCTGATAATCATTGATCTAGAGAGTCCAGAGAATTGTACTGCAATGATTTTGAGCATTGTGATATGAAAAATTATACGATCATACATGGAAAAGACCATTTACAGCCAATACAGGCAATTTACCATAGGAAATACATGGTTTTTAAGCTTTTTAACAGTTACAGCGCCATCTATCGAGTCCGATCTCCATGAAACTTTGCATGCTTCTTCACCATGTTATAACACATATGCTCATCAATTATTGTGAAGTTCTGAGTTTTTATTTATGATTTATAGGCTTTTGAGTGTATTTTGACAGGCCCATTTTCTAAACGACCCTGTTATAGTAAACCAAAGGGCAAATTTCAACTTTTTTTCGATAATTATTGATCTAGAGAGTCTAGAGAATTGTCCTAGACTGGTTTGGTTCCGATCGGGCAAAAAAACCAGGGACTAGTTTGCAAAAGTAGGTTTTTAACATATTTGTGAATATTTAATGAACAATTTGATTGACAGCAATGGTTCTAGAGGCAAAGTTGTTCAGCCTGAGGAGATCTATCGACTGATATGCATTTTATGGGGATTTGTGCAACACCACGTGATTACAGAGCCGTAAAACGACCAACTGCAGCAAGAAGCAATTAAAGACATTTTAAGAGAACTTTGGATAAATGGCTAAAAAAATCATACAGTAACTTTTAAGATAATTTAATGGGTTATAACTTTCGACAAATAGGTAGCGCAGTTACCAAATTGATGTGATGTGGTCAGAGTGAGGTGACAATGACACATACAAAGTTTGGTGTCAAAATGTCAAGGCATTACATTGTTAAAGACTTAATAGTCATTTTGGCAGCATGCCTCAACTTTGCTGCTGCGCTATACGAAAACGGTTTCGTCAATCGACACGAAATCCATAACTTTTAGTCGGCACGGTCTGGAGATGATACGATTCGATTTTGGTGAAAATCGGACAAACGGTCTAGGAGGAGTTCAAAAAAGTAGGTTTTGACTGAAAATCAAGATGGCGGACAGGAAGTTCGGTCAAATAAGGAAAACCTGGTATCTATGTTCTCAGCTTGACCCAAGTAATCTATTAAGACCAGTGGCATTTCAACAGGCAGATTTATTCAAAAGTTATTAGCCTTTTTGGAAATTTCTTTATAACTTTTGACCACTAGGTGGTGCTGTTTCGAAACTTCTCAAGCTCCTTCAGGGCATCGTACTGATGACCCATACCGAGTTTCGTAATAATTCGTTCATGCGTTCAGAAAATACAGCATTTTAGCACATAATTCAAAATGGCCGACAGACAAAATGGCCGATCTGGGAAAATTGGATATCAGTCAACTCGGTATGACGCCCTGAATCTAACGAGGCCACTTTTATGATTTTTGGACAAACCGTTCAGGAGTTATGAGCAAAAATAACCATTTTTCATATCTCCGGACCAGTAGGTGGCGCTGCGCCGAAACGCTGCATGTTGCCTCAGGTCATGCTTGTGATGACTTGTACCAAGTTTGGTCTGAATACGATAAAGCGTTGCGGAGATACAGCCTTAAGTTTGTTTTCGCAAGCACTACGTAAAATTATTTTGCACGTTATTCAAAAACTTTTAAGCGAATCAACTTGAATTCCATAACTTTTTGTCCCCACTGTCTGAAGATGATCTGGTGCAATTTTGGTGAAAATCGGAGCATCGCCCTAGGAGGAGTTCGAAAAAGTAGGTTTTTCTGAAAATTCAAAATGGCGGTCAAATTTGCATGACGGAAAATGACGTCATAGGGTGCAATCGAATCGTCATGAGCTCTGGAATCAGAGGAAAAAAGAATTTTGTTGATAGGCCTTACGTATCAAAAGTTATTAGCATAAATGTGAGTGAAACTTTGGACAGATGGTGGCGCTAGAGGGAATAAGTTAGAGACACCAAAATTGGTGTACTTAATGTTGGGACTGTCCTCTATCAGAATGTCAAACCAAAACAACTTTCCCGGACACGGTTCTATGGGCTGCCATAGACCCCCAGTCGGAAGAAGAAGAATAATAATAATAATAATAATAATAATAAGAACCGGAACAGATACAATAGGTGCCTCCGCACCTTCGGTGCTTGGCCCCTAAATATAGCTGCAAGCAGCAATAACCGGGGCCAAGCGCAAGAAGCGGCAACAGATGCCATCATGGGTGGGAGTGGCAGAACAACTGCAGCAAGCAGCAATTAAAGACATTTTAAGAGAACTTTGGATAAATGGCTAAAAAATCATATAACAGCAACTTTTAAGATAATTTAATGGTTTATCACTTTCGACCAATAGGTGGCGCAGTTACAAAACTGATGTGATGTGGTCAGAGTGAAGTGACAATGACACATATAAAGTTTGGTGTCAATATGTCAAGGCATTGCAGAGATAAAGCCTGAATAGTGCTTTTAGCATAATGCCTCAACTTTGCTGCTGCGCTATACGAAACCGGTTTCATCTATCGACACGAAATCTATAACTTTTAGTCGGCACGGTCTGTAGATGATACGATTCGATTTTGGTGAAAATCGGACAAACGGTCTAGGAGGAGTTCCAAAAAGTAGGTTTTGACTGAAAATCAAGATGGCGGACAGGAAGTTCGGCCAAATAAGGAAAACCTGGTATCTATGTTCTCAGATTGACCCAAGGAATCTATTAAGATCAGTGGCATTTCAACAGGCAGATTTATTCAAAAGTTATTAGCCTTTTTGGATATTTTGTTATAACTTTTGACCACAAGGTGGCGCTGTTTCAAAATACTTTTAGTACCTTCAGGGGATGGTGTTGTTGGCACATTCTGAGTTTCTTAATATTACATCAATGCATTTGTTTAGTATAGCATTTTATTTCACAAAACTGTATTGAACTCAATGGGAATTTCATGTTTTGTTCTATTATAGCGCCACCAAGAGGCTCAATCCCACCATTTTTTTTATGTGACCTCAAAGTGAGCCCATACATGTGTGTGTAAAATTTGGTGAAAATATCTCATTTAGTTTTGGAGTTATATACATTTATGTGAATAAACACATAAAAAATGACTGACACTTGACTTTGATTGGATTTTACTACCCCTTACTATCAATATTTTCGCATTTGGGCATTAGTGTATAGCCTATCGACCTATGTTTCCAAACTTCTGGCGGTGGTTTCGTCTCGATCGGACAAGCGGTTTCGAAGATATCGGCAAATGTTTTTTAAGCGCTAAATCACAACGCTACACAAACCGTAAACAAAACCTAAGCATATTTGGTATCTGTGGACTCGGCAAGGATTCAGGATCCCAACGAGATGACTCCCGTGAAAATACGTCAAACACAACCAGAGTTATAAGCATTTGAAAAATCAATTTTGCCACTAGGTGGCGCTGTTTCGAAACTTCTCAGGCTCCTTCAGGGTATCGTACTGATGACCCATACCGAGTTTCGTAACAATTCGTTCATGCGTTCATAAAATACAGCATTTTAGCACATAATTCAAAATGGCCGACAGCCAAAATGGCCGATCTGGGAAAATTGGATATCTGTCGACTCGGCATGACGCCCTGAATCTAACAAGACCAACTTTATTATTTTTGGACAAACTGTTCAGTAGTTATGAGCAAAAATAGCAATTTTTCGTATCTCTGGACCAGTAGGTGGCGCTACGCCGAAACGCAGCATGTAGCCTCAGGTCATGCTTGTAATGACATGTACCAAGTTTGGTTTGAATACGATAAAGCGTTGCGGAGATACAGCCTTATGTCTGTTTTCGCAAGCGCTACTTAAAATTAATTTGCGTGGTATTCGAGAACAACTTGCAGCGTTTTTATGAATTCCATAACTTTTTGTCAGCACGGTCTGGAGATGATCTGGTTCAATTTTGGTGAGAATCGGAACAACGGCCTAGGAGGAGTTCGAAAAAGTAGCTTTTTCGGATAATTACAAATGGCGGACAAATTGTCGTGACGGAAAATGACGTCATAGGGTGCAATCGAATCAGCATGAGCCAAGGAATAAGAGGACAAAGGATTTGTGATTCTAGCCATTATGGTTCAAAAGTTATAAGCATAAACATGAGTAAATCTTTGGACAGTTGGTGGCGCTAGAGGGATTGAGTTGGAGACTCCAAATTTGCTCTGGTGACTTTTCAGACTGTCCTCTATCAGTGTACCAAATTTCATAACTTTCCCGCAAACGGTTCTATGGGCTGCCATAGACGCCCAGTCGGAAGAAACGGAAGAATAATAAGAACCGGAACAGATACAATAGGTGCCACCGCACCTTCGGTGCTTGGCCCCTAATAATAAATATAGCTGCAAGCAGCAATAACCGGGGCCAAGCGCAAAGAAGACGACAAGACATGCCAACATGTGTCAGACCAACTGCAGCAAGGAGCAATTTAAGACATTTAAAGATTAATTTAGGCAAAATGGCTTAAAAATCACACTAATTAACTAAAAATGTGATTTAATGGATTATCACTTTTGACCAATAGGTGGCGTAGTTACAAAAACGATGTGATGTGGTCAGAGTCTGGTGACAATGACAAACCTTAAGACCAGTGGCATTAAAATACGCAGATTTATTCAAAAGTTTTTTAGAAATTATGTTATAACTTTTGACCAAAAGGTGGCGCTGTCTCGAAATGTTTTGAGTACATTCAGGGCATGGTGCTGATGGCACATGCTGAGTTTTGTAATGTTGCACCAATGCATTCGTTAAGAGTAGCATGTTACGTTCTATTATAGCGCCACCAAGAGGCTCAATCCCACCATTTTTTTTATGTGACCTCAAAGTGAGCCCATACATGTGTGTGTAAAATTTGGTGAAAATATCTCATTTAGTTTTGGAGTTATATACATTTATGTGAATAAACACATAAAAAATGACTGACACGTGACTTTGATTGGATTTTACTACCCCTTACTATCAATATTTTGACATTTGGGCATTGGCGTATAGCTATCGACCTATGTTTCCAAACTTCTGACGGTGGTTTCGTCTCGATTGGTCAAACGGTTTCGAAGATATCGGCAAATGTTTTTTAAGCGCTAAATCACAACGCTACACAAACCATAAACAAAACCTAAGCATATTTGGTATCTGTGGACTCGGCAAGGATTCAGGATCCCAACGAGATGACTCCCATGAAAATACGTCAAACACAACCAGAGTTATCAGCATTTGAAAAATCAATTTTGCCACTAGGTGGCGCTGTTTCGAAACTTATCAGGCTCCTTCAGGGTATCGTACTGATGACCCATACCGATTTTCGTAACAATTCGTTCATGCGTTCATAAAATACAGCATTTTAGCACATAATTCAAAATGGCCAACAGCCAAAATGGCCGATCTGGGAAAATTGGATATCTGTCGACTCGGCATGACGCCCTGAATCTAACAAGACCAACTTTATTATTTTTGGACAAACTGTTCAGTAGTTATGAGCAAAAATAGCAATTTTTCGTATCTCTGGACCAGTAGGTGGCGCTGCGCCGAAACGCAGCATGTAGCCTCAGGTCATGCTTGTAATGACATGTACTAAGTTTGGTTTGAATACGATAAAGCGTTGCGGAGATACAGCCTTATGTCTGTTTTCGCAAGCGCTACTTAAAATTAATTTGCGTGGTATTCGAGAACAACATGCAGCGTTTTTATGAATTCCATAACTTTTTGTCAGCACGGTCTGGAGATGATCTGGTTCAATTTTGGTGAGAATCGGAACAACGCCCTAGGAGGAGTTCGAAAAAGTAGCTTTTTCGGATAATTACAAATGGCGGACAAATTGTCGTGATGGAAAATGACGTCATAGGGTGCAATCGAATCGGCATGAGCCAAGGAATAAGAGGACAAAGGATTTGTGATTCTAGCCATTATGGTTCAAAGTTATAAGCATAAACATGAGTAAATCTTTGGACAGTTGGTGGCGCTAGAGGGATTGAGTTGGAGACTCCAAATTTGCTCTGGTGACTTTTCAGACTGTCCTCTATCAGTGTACCAAATTTCATAACTTTCCCGCAAACGGTTCTATGGGCTGCCATAGACGCCCAGTCGGAAGAAGAAGAATAATAAGAACCGGAACAGATACAATAGGTGCCACCGCACCTTCGGTGCTTGGCCCTAATAATAAATATAGCTGCAAGCAGCAATAACCGGGGCCAAGCGCAAAGAAGACGACAAGACATGTCAACATGTGTCAGACCAACTGCAGCAAGGAGCAATTTAAGACATTTAAAGATTAATTTAGGCAAAATGGCTTAAAAATCACACTAATTAACAAAAAATGTGATTTAATGGATTATCACTTTTGACCAATAGGTGGCGTAGTTACAAAAACGATGTGATGTGGTCAGAGTCTGGTGACAATGACAAACCTTAAGACCAGTGGCATTAAAATACGCAGATTTATTCAAAAGTTTTTAGAAATTATGTTATAACTTTTGACCAAAAGGTGGCGCTGTCTCGAAATGTTTTGAGTACCTTCAGGGCATGGTGCTGATGGCACATGCTGAGTTTTGTAATGTTACACCAATGCATTCGTTAAGAATAGCATGTTACGTTCTATTATAGCGCCACCAAGAGGCTCAATCCCACCATTTTTTTTATGTGACCTCAAAGTGAGCCCATACATGTGTGTGTAAAATTTGGTGAAAATATCTCATTTAGTTTTGGAGTTATATACATTTATGTGAATAAACACATAAAAAATGACTGACACGTGACTTTGATTGGATTTTACTACCCCTTACTATCAATATTTTCGCATTTGGGCATTAGCATATAGCCTATCGACCTATGTTTCCAAACTTCTGGCGGTGGTTTCGTCTCGATCGGACAAGCGGTTTCGAAGATATCGGCAAATGTTTTTTAAGCGCTAAATCACAACGCTACACAAACCGTAAACAAAACCTAAGCATATTTGGTATCTGTGGACTCGGCAAGGATTCAGGATCCCAACGAGATGACTCCCGTGAAAATACGTCGAACACAACCAGAGTTATCAGCATTTGAAAAATCAATTTTGCCACTAGGTGGCGCTGTTTCGAAACTTCTCAGGATCCTTCAGGGTATCGTACTGATGACCCATACCGAGTTTCGTAACAATTCGTTCATGCGTTCATAAATACAGCATTTTAGCACATAATTCAAAATGGCCGACAGCCAAAATGGCCGATCTGGGAAAATTGGATATCTGTCGACTCGGCATGACGCCCTGAATCTAACAAGACCAACTTTATTATTTTTGGACAAACTGTTCAGTAGTTATGAGCAAAAATAGCAATTTTTCGTATCTCTGGACCAGTAGGTGGCGCTGCGCCGAAACGCAGCATGTAGCCTCAGGTCATGCTTGTAATGACATGTACCAAGTTTGGTTTGAATACGATAAAGCGTTGCGGAGATACAGCCTTATGTCTGTTTTCGCAAGCGCTACTTAAAATTAATTTGCGTGGTATTCGAGAACAACTTGCAGCGTTTTTATGAATTCCATAACTTTTTGTCAGCACGGTCTGGAGATGATCTGGTTCAATTTTGGTGAGAATCGGAACAACGGCCTAGGAGGAGTTCGAAAAAGTAGCTTTTTCGGATAATTACAAATGGCGGACAAATTGTCGTGACGGAGAATGACGTCATAGGGTGCAATCGAATCGGCATGAGCCAAGGAATAAGAGGACAAAGGATTTGTGATTCTAGCCATTATGGTTCAAAAGTTATAAGCATAAACATGAGTAAATCTTTGGACAGTTGGTGGCGCTAGAGGGATTGAGTTGGAGACTCCAAATTTGCTCTGGTGACTTTTCAGACTGTCCTCTATCAGTGTACCAAATTTCATAACTTTCCCGCAAACGGTTCTATGGGCTGCCATAGACGCCCAGTCGGAAGAAGAAGAATAATAAGAACCGGAACAGATACAATAGGTGCCACCGCACCTTCGGTGCTTGGCCCCTAATAATAAGAACCGGAACAGATACAATAGGTGCCTCCGCACCTTCGGTGCTTGGCCCCTAAATATAGCTGCAAGCAGCAATAACCGGGGCCAAGCGCAAAGAAGACGACAAGACATGTCAACATGTGTCAGACCAACTGCAGCAAGGAGCAATTTAAGACATTTAAAGATTAATTTAGGCAAAATGGCTTAAAAATCACACTAATTAACAAAAAATGTGATTTAATGGATTATCACTTTTGACCAATAGGTGGCGTAGTTACAAAAACGATGTGATGTGGTCAGAGTCTGGTAACAATGACAAACCTTAAGACCAGTGGCATTAAAATACGCAGATTTATTCAAAAGTTTTTAGAAATTATGTTATAACTTTTGACCAAAAGGTGGCGCTGTCTCGAAATGTTTTGAGTACCTTCAGGGCATGGTGCTGATGGCACATGCTGAGTTTTGTAATGTTACACCAATGCATTCGTTAAGAATAGCATGTTACGTTCTATTATAGCGCCACCAAGAGGCTCAATCCCACCATTTTTTTTATGTGACCTCAAAGTGAGCCCATACATGTGTGTGTAAAATTTGGTGAAAATATCTCATTTAGTTTTGGAGTTATATACATTTATGTGAATAAACACATAAAAAATTACTGACACGTGACTTTGATTGGATTTTACTACCCCTTACTATCAATATTTCGCATTTGGGCATTAGCGTTTAGCCTATCGACCTATGTTTCCAAACTTCTGGCGGTGGTTTCGTCTCGATCGGACAAGCGGTTTCGAAGATATCGGCAAATGTTTTTTAAGCGCTAAATCACAACGCTACACAAACCGTAAACAAAACCTAAGCACATTTGGTATCTGTGGACTCGGCAAGGATTCAGGATCCCAACGAGATGACTCCCGTGAAAATACGTCAAACACAACCAGAGTTATCAGCATTTGAAAAATCAATTTTGCCACTAGGTGGCGCTGTTTCGAAACTTCTCAGGCTCCTTCAGGGTATCGTACTGATGACCCATACCGAGTTTCGTAACAATTCGTTCATGCGTTCATAAAATACAGCATTTTAGCACATAATTCAAAATGGCCGACAGCCAAAATGGCCGATCTGGGAAAATTGGATATCTGTCGACTCGGCATGACGCCCTGAATCTAACAAGACCAACTTTATTATTTTTGGACAAACTGTTCAGTAGTTATGAGCAAAAATAGCAATTTTTCGTATCTCTGGACCAGTAGGTGGCGCTGCGCCGAAACGCAGCATGTAGCCTCAGGTCATGCTTGTAATGACATGTACCAAGTTTGGTTTGAATACGATAAAGCGTTGCGGAGATACAGCCTTATGTCTGTTTTCGCAAGCGCTACTTAAAATTAATTTGCGTGGTATTCGAGAACAACTTGCAGCGTTTTTATGAATTCCATAACTTTTTGTCAGCACGGTCTGGAGATGATCTGGTTCAATTTTGGTGAGAATCGGAACAACGGCCTAGGAGGAGTTCGAAAAAGTAGCTTTTTCGGATAATTACAAATGGCGGACAAATTGTCGTGACGGAAAATGACGTCATAGGGTGCAATCGAATCGGCATGAGCCAAGGAATAAGAGGACAAAGGATTTGTGATTCTAGCCATTATGGTTCAAAAGTTATAAGCATAAACATGAGTAAATCTTTGGACAGTTGGTGGCGCTAGAGGGATTGAGTTGGAGACTCCAAATTTGCTCTGGTGACTTTTCAGACTGTCCTCTATCAGTGTACCAAATTTCATAACTTTCCCGCAAACGGTTCTATGGGCTGCCATAGACGCCCAGTCGGAAGAAACGGAAGAATAATAAGAACCGGAACAGATACAATAGGTGCCACCGCACCTTCGGTGCTTGGCCCCTAATAATAATAAACAGAGCAATTCCAAGAGGGTCCTCACACCATCGGTGCTCGGGCCCTAAATATAGCTGCAAGCAGCAATAACCGGGGCCAAGCGCAAGAAGCGGCAACAGATGCCATCATGGGTGGGAGTGGCAGAACAACTGCAGCAAGCAGCAATTAAAGACATTTTAAGAGAACTTTGGATAAATGGCTAAAAAATCATATAACAGCAACTTTTAAGATAATTTAATGGTTTATCACTTTCGACCAATAGGTGGCGCAGTTACAAAACTGATGTGATGTGGTCAGAGTGAAGTGACAATGACACATATAAAGTTTGGTGTCAATATGTCAAGGCATTGCAGAGATAAAGCCTGAATAGTGCTTTTAGCATAATGCCTCAACTTTGCTGCTGCGCTATACGAAACCGGTTTCATCTATCGACACGAAATCTATAACTTTTAGTCGGCACGGTCTGTAGATGATACGATTCGATTTTGGTGAAAATCGGACAAACGGTCTAGGAGGAGTTCGAAAAAGTAGGTTTTGACTGAAAATCAAGATGGCGGACAGGAAGTTCGGCCAAATAAGGAAAACCTGGTATCTATGTTCTCAGATTGACCCAAGGAATCTATTAAGATCAGTGGCATTTCAACAGGCAGATTTATTCAAAAGTTATTAGCCTTTTTGGATATTTTGTTATAACTTTTGACCACAAGGTGGCGCTGTTTCAAAATACTTTTAGTACCTTCAGGGGATGGTGTTGTTGGCACATTCTGAGTTTCTTAATATTACATCAATGCATTTGTTTAGTATAGCATTTTATTTCACAAAACTGTATTGAACTCAATGGGAATTTCATGTTTTGTTCTATTATAGCGCCACCAAGAGGCTCAATCCCACCATTTTTTTTATGTGACCTCAAAGTGAGCCCATACATGTGTGTGTAAAATTTGGTGAAAATATCTCATTTAGTTTTGGAGTTATATACATTTATGTGAATAAACACATAAAAAATGACTGACACTTGACTTTGATTGGATTTTACTACCCTTACTATCAATATTTTCGCATTTGGGCATTAGCGTATAGCCTATCGACCTATGTTTCCAAACTTCTGGCGGTGGTTTCGTCTCGATCGGACAAGCGGTTTCGAAGATATCGGCAAATGTTTTTTAAGCGCTAAATCACAACGCTACACAAACCGTAAACAAAACCTAAGCATATTTGGTATCTGTGGACTCGGCAAGGATTCAGGATCCCAACGAGATGACTCCCGTGAAAATACGTCAAACACAACCAGAGTTATAAGCATTTGAAAAATCAATTTTGCCACTAGGTGGCGCTGTTTCGAAACTTCTCAGGCTCCTTCAGGGTATCGTACTGATGACCCATACCGAGTTTCGTAACAATTCGTTCATGCGTTCATAAAATACAGCATTTTAGCACATAATTCAAAATGGCCGACAGCCAAAATGGCCGATCTGGGAAAATTGGATATCTGTCGACTCGGCATGACGCCCTGAATCTAACAAGACCAACTTTATTATTTTTGGACAAACTGTTCAGTAGTTATGAGCAAAAATAGCAATTTTTCGTATCTCTGGACCAGTAGGTGGCGCTACGCCGAAACGCAGCATGTAGCCTCAGGTCATGCTTGTAATGACATGTACCAAGTTTGGTTTGAATACGATAAAGCGTTGCGGAGATACAGCCTTATGTCTGTTTTCGCAAGCGCTACTTAAAATTAATTTGCGTGGTATTCGAGAACAACTTGCAGCGTTTTTATGAATTCCATAACTTTTTGTCAGCACGGTCTGGAGATGATCTGGTTCAATTTTGGTGAGAATCGGAACAACGGCCTAGGAGGAGTTCGAAAAAGTAGCTTTTTCGGATAATTACAAATGGCGGACAAATTGTCGTGACGGAAAATGACGTCATAGGGTGCAATCGAATCGGCATGAGCCAAGGAATAAGAGGACAAAGGATTTGTGATTCTAGCCATTATGGTTCAAAAGTTATAAGCATAAACATGAGTAAATCTTTGGACAGTTGGTGGCGCTAGAGGGATTGAGTTGGAGACTCCAAATTTGCTCTGGTGACTTTTCAGACTGTCCTCTATCAGTGTACCAAATTTCATAACTTTCCCGCAAACGGTTCTATGGGCTGCCATAGACACCCAGTCGGAAGAAGAATAATAATAAGAACGGGAACAGATACAATAGGTGCCACCGCACCTTCGGTGCTTGGCCCCTAATAAACAGAGCAATTCCAAGAGGGTCCTCACACCATCGGTGCTCGGGCCCTAATTACATTTTACAATATACTCAAAAATAATAGAAAACAGTTCTTTTATTTGTAATAATATTTCGCAATATTACTGTTTATGTATTTTTGATAAACTAAATGCAGCCATGTGAGCATTAGAGACTTCTTTCAACAACATTTAAAAATGTTAACAATCCCACTATTTTGTACAGTAAGGTTTCATTTTAGCTGACAAATGTTCTATTTAAATATTGTACAAAAAATAGTGTGCAATTATGCTGAGATAACTAGCCCCTTTATCCCATTTCTGACACCACAAGTCAACGTGGTGAAAACTAGAAACTTTTGTCTTCTGAGGCCGTATTACAGAAACATCCTTTCTGATCTGACCAGTTACCATGGCGATTTGAGTTAGGAGTCAGAGATCTTAAGTAAAGATAGGAAGTTACTGTAATACAGCCCCTGATCTGCAGTAATTCTGTGTGCGAGTTCAGATTGAGAGCCATTATTACCTCATCCAGCTACCGTAATAGATAAAAGATGGTAAAAGTTGCTCTTTGATGCAAGATTTCTGCCATTTCTGTCAAAGGAAGGTCGAGCTGGTCTAATATGAACACATGGTTATTACATCAGCTCTTATCAAGGATATATATTTTTAATATGTATAAAATATCCTAAAGCAGGTTTTGAGGATGGAGAAGAGCGGATGAGTGCAGAGAAGCACTAAAGCAATTACAATTAACATTTTTAATAATTTTTGCCTTTACTTGAAAATGAAGATGTTGAGATAATTGGCATTGGCTTTTCCCCCCTCTTGTTTTAAGCACAAACTTTTATAAATTTAGTTTAGATTTATCCTTAAAACGATAAAAATGGCTAACTTAATTCAAGATTTTTTGGATAAAAGTATTAATTTCTTATGCAGTTTTACTTCAAGTACATTTATCGTTTTGAAGGGTGTTTTAATAATATAATGGAAAATAAGAAAGTCATTTGTTTTCACTGTAAAGAGCCAAAGAATAGGGCGTCAGTCAATACCTGAATTTATTTTTGATGTACTGTTCAAAAGTTTGGGGTCAGTAATTTTTTTTAATGTTTTTGAAAGAACTCTCTTATGGCTCTCCAAGGCTGCATTTATTTGACAAAAATACAGTAAAACAGTAATATTATGAAATATGATTACATTTCTGTTTGCTATTTGAATATATGTTAACATCTAATTTATTCCTGTGATGGTAAAGATGAATTATCATTACTCCAGTCTTCAGTGTCACATGATCCTTCAGAAATCATTCTGCTCAAGAAACATTGCTTATTATTATCAATGTTGAGAACAGTTGTGCTGCTTAATATTGGTGTGGAAACCATTTTTCTTCAGGATTCTTTAATGAAAATAGAGTTTAAAATCAACATTTGAAACATTATAAATGTCGACTGTCACACAATTTAATGCATCCTTAATGAATAAATATATACATTTCTTGAAAAAAAGAACCCAAATGTTTAAACGCTGCTGTTGTATTTTGAAGCATTCTTTTCCTCGAAGCAGTGCATGTTCCTTCTCAAGGTTCCTCTGATATGCGTAGACATATGTCATGGCATTGCCCCCCTTGACTTCAGAATGAAACAGTGTGTTATAGTAGCGCGCAGGAGAACGCCTGCTGATGCATCTGCCATCCCATGTGTGTTCCTCACCCAGAGCCGTCCAGTGTCTGATGCGTTTCTCCTTCAGGCTGTGGCATGTTAGCGATCATCCCGGCCGGCATGAGGTCTCGCAGCGACGTCTGGACACTGTCCAAATGTGCAGTGGCCTGTAATGCAGCGGAATGTGATTGGATACAATTGCCTCGATTGTCTGAATGACAGCTAGAAACTGCCTCATTTTGAGCTCATTCTGTCCAGTAAATCAGATTTGCCATGAACACTGTTAACTGGCCCGTTTGGTTTCATTTATAACACATTAACGCTGATATTAACATAATGTGGGTGTTAGAAACTGGCTTGCTTATAGGAGAACATTTCTAATTGCATTCATTGACTGAAAAATATATATCTTTCAATGTTTTTGAAAGAAGTCTCTTATGCTCAGAGTCATTTATTTGAACAAAAATACAGTCAATATTGTGAAATATTATTACAATTTCAAAGAACTGTTTTCTATCTTAATATATTGTAAAATGTAATTTATTCATGTGATTCAAAGCTGAATTTTCAGTATCATTACTCCAGTCGTCAGTGTCACATGATCCTTCAGAAATCATTCTAATATGCTGATTTGATGCTCAAGAAACATTTATCATTATCAATGTTGAAAACGTTTTTTTTTTATACAATTATAATCACAATCTTTTTGTGGAAACTGATACATATTTTTTGATACAGTGTTACAGTCTTTACTGTCACTTTTAATAATTTCTTGTCATCCAGTTGCTGAAAAAAAAACCCGTATGTGTGTAGGATTGACTGAAAGAATAAAGCTCAATTTGAACTGACTCAAGATCATTTTCAAAGCATTTGTTTGGTGTAGAATCATTTTGAAGTGTAGTACTGAAACCGATGCTAGTATACACAGGATAGAAGTGTGGCTCAAAACCAAAAACACAGTTTACTTTTCATAAACAACATTAATTGCTTTGACTGGAGCGCCGTTTACGGCAGCTGAGATTGTTGAAATCATAAACACAGTCATTACAAACCTCCAAGGTTTCTTTTAATAGCCTGGTCCTTTATGATAATCTACAGTATACTTTTTCCACATACCCAGCTATAAATCCACCACCATTCATTGAAGCTGGGGAATACTATCATAGGGGTGGTAGGATTTTTTTTTTGACGGTTGTTTTAAAGGTACACCCACAAAGGGGTAGTTTTCTCCCATTCACAGCACGTTATTAATCAACGACTATGAGAAAATATGTGTAATGTGGCATTTTCAACATGGCATGCGAAGGAAGGTAGATGCGAGACTGAGACCCTCCCCCAGTGGCCTGGAATAGTTCAGCTCAATCACAGAAAGCTCAATTCTCAATGGAAGCCCGTCCCGTGACTCCGCCCCCTCCTGTCCTCCACACCAGCAGCCGTTAACTCTTCGTGTGCACGCTGCTGAAAACCTTCCTCCGTGTTTTTGTTTTGTTTTCCACTCTCTCAGGGAAAAAAAAGGTACAACATCTGTCACTGGGCCAATATCCTTTCAAAAACTACATCTTTGTACCTAAAGAGCAGCTTAATTGTATATATTGGTAACACAAGTAATACCTAAATGGTACATTAGAACCTTTTTAAAGAGTAACATCCCGAGTGACGGCTTCAGATGCTAAATTACAAAATTATTGAGTCTTATTTTCTAAAAAAATTATAAAAAATAAGTGAGTTTTGAAATTATGACAGATTGTTTTTCATGCTAATAATTAAAAAATAACATCTATTAAATTTGTTTGAGAAAAAAAACGTTATATTCAATTTTCAATTTCAAATTTACAATGCGGCAGCAAGCTATAACGCCTGTGTTTTTTTCCTTGTCTTTTATGTGTTTGTTAGGGGTTGAATTCATATCAAATACTGCCATATTACTTCTGAATAGGATGTCTACTTCATAAAGTGTATGAACATTATGGAAATATATGCTTCAGATCCCTCAAACCAAATGGAAGAGTCTGTTCACACCATGTCGTAATTACCGTAATGATTCTGAACTGTAAAAAAGCTTCACATGTTGTAGAACTTGTAATTACAACGTGTAAATGGTAATTTTCTGAGAGCTATACGACTACCACCTGACAGCACTGCAGATTTAAGGTGTGTTGGGTTTGAAGCGCCAGACCGATCGGTGTATGACATCAAATGTATGAGCTTAATTTACGGTAATTATGATATGGCGAGAACCCAGGAAAAGTCATCAATGAAGCCTGGATATCATCTAGTGGAAAAGTTTGTTCCTGCACCCAAACAAAATCGAACTGAAAGCTCATTTTTTTAGATATCAACCTAGAATTTGGAACACAAAATGTTCAGATTTTTGGCTTTGAATTTCTTGCAGTTTCCGAGTCGAACAGGTTTTGTAAAATATATATTTTACATAAAATATAAAAATATATCCTTTTTATATTGAAAGTTTTCACAAACTTAAACTTCTATAACTTTTTTTAAATTTCACTTTCATAATTGTTTTCACATCTACAATAATCTGCCAAGCGACCAAACTTGCACTGTAAAAAAACTAAGTTGCTGCCTCAGTAGCCCCCTTTTATAATGTAAATATGATTTAATGTATTTGTTTTTGTTGAACCTTTAAAATAATGGCTCGGTTGTAAAAACTATGATTAAACTGCGAGGAAGGCTGGTGGCGTCTTTGTGTCCATCTGCTTACAATTGCTTCTGATTGACACATATGTCTACTTCCCAGCTACCCCCTCCTCTTCCATGCTTATTTTCCTTCCCTCATTTCTCTTCACTCTTTCACGTCCTTTACTACAGTGATTCCCAACCTGGGATAAGTGTACCCAGGGGATATTTAAGTAGATTCCAGCGGGTAAGATTTTCACTTTGCTTTGTTAAAGGGATAGTTCACTCAAAAATGAAAATTCTGTCAACATTTACGCAACATCATGTAATTTCCAAACCTGTGTGACCATTTCTTCTGCAGAACCAACCAAATAACACTGGAGCCCATTAAAAAACAATGAGACATTT
Source organism: Chrosomus eos (assembly GCA_036326025.1). Classification (NCBI taxonomy): domain Eukaryota; kingdom Metazoa; phylum Chordata; class Actinopteri; order Cypriniformes; family Leuciscidae; genus Chrosomus; species Chrosomus eos. The sequence goes on along the minus strand of CM070819.1, from coordinate 9,977,249 downwards.
CTTAAAATATCCACAGAAGAAGGAAAGTACAGGCTTGGAACGACTTGATGGTGAGTAAATGATGACAGTTTTCAGTTCCTTTTAAGTGTATGAGATTTACACAAATATTATGTGGTTGACACTTCCAGCGTAATATCTGGGCCACTTTATGCATTATTTTTATTCATTTAATGGTATGGATGCATTAGTCAGTCATGGCTAATTTATGCAGTGAGAACAGGTGTCTTCAAAATGGTGGTTATAGAGAAAAAGCAAGCAATATTTGGCAGGTCATGTGATCTCATCTCAATATGGCGGACCCTATCCATGTAAAATAAACGGCTGTCATCAGGCTACTGACATGACGAGTCTGGACTGGACTTCATTTTAATTACATATTCAAAAAGTTTTACAAATAAGAAAATAGTCTACTTTTGAATGAGGAAATTATTGAAGATAAGCATTATTAATGATAATGCAAAACAATATTCCATAGCCTTACTGAGTGGGGCATTCAAAAGGCAAAAAAGGGTTGGCAAACACTGCTCTAGTGTATCTCACTTCGTGGCTATCTGAAAACAAGCAACTTTCGAACTGTTTGTTTTGAGTCGGAGCAAGATGAGGGCTTCACATTGAGGCATGATTTTAACGGCCCACAACTTGAGAACTCTTACCCCTCAGTTTGGGGTCTGGGATTCATTGTTCCTTAATCCTCCTCCTCCCCCCACCTTCACATCACCCTTTTTCCCCTCTCTCTCTGTCTCTCTCTCTCTCTCTACTTCTGCGGCCCCTGACCCTCCGTTTCTCTCTTTCTCTCCCTACTGCTATGGAAGCCAGATGAGAGCACGAATACCGTCCCACCCTACCCCCCTTCCCTTCTCACTTTTCTCGTCCCCCTCTCTCACTCTTGTGTTTTTTTTCACTCCCTGGGAGTAACAGAGATGGAGAGAGAGAGCGAAAGGAAAAAAGAGAAAGCTCCTGTATCCCATGCCCAAGCCATTGAGTGTATGTTCACAAGTTAGACTTGCGTAAACTCACCAGTGTTGGAGACTTTCTAACTAAAAGTATGTGTGTAATTATTCATTGCTTAGTTTCTCCTATTCCGGATTCATATTGAGAGCCAATTATAAATAATCAATAATTAATGGTGAGAGTTTGGGGTGGGACTATCTGTTTATTGACCAATGGCAGATGGGGGAGTGTTTGAGGAAACCTGTGTAAAAACAGTCATTATTTTTCCGTTTGGGGATTCCATTAGTGTTTTTTTTTGTTGTATTTTTATATGGTTATTTTGTCATCCAACATTAGAGTCTTAAGGAAACAAACAAACAAACAAACAAACAAACAAACAAAAAAGTTTCTCAGTCATGTGGTCTCTAAGCAGAATTTCATCATTTTAACCAAGCATCTTTGAATCCAAGCGAACTGAGGCAATGATCATTCGCACTGTACTAGAATCTCTCTCTCTCTCTCTCTTTAGTAGCAGTGTTGGAGGTCTGATTCATTTAACGAGTCAGTTGGTTCAAACGAGTCATTTTAATTAAACAGATTAGGAAACTGATTCATTTGCATTGGTTCTCAGTCATGCATGTGGTCGTTCTGTGCAGCGTTTCATTCTTTTGCGCACACAGCCTTGAAACTGAGAAAACTGAGGCAATGATCCTTCGTGCTTTACTAGACTGTCTCAATCTGATTTATGATGAGCTGGTTTAATGAGCTGGGTTAAAATGCTAATTTGAATCAGGACTCAGTTGAGCTTTTTAAAAAAAATTTTTTATAGTGAAACACATTGTTACACAAAAAAGTTCTTTATTGGCTTTGATGGTTCCATGAAAAAACCCATGAAACCTTTTCATTCCCCAAACATTTCTTTATTCTGGAAAAAGTTTCTTCAGATTGTTAAAATATTCTTCACACTAAGAAAAAATAAAAGGTTATTTTAACTGTTCACTGAAAGGAAATGAAACCAGAAATGGTTCTTCTATGGCATTACGGCAAAAAACATTTATTTTTAAGAGTGTTTTATTTATACATTAAGTTTATTTGTTTAGTGTTTTATATAAATTAATTTGTATTAATTGTAGTGCTCTCAGTTGATTTAAATGTTTAATAATTTTTTTGCTCCACGCCTTTAGTTTTTAGAAATCACACAGATTATGCATTGATGACATTATTTAAAAATGAACATTGTTAAACATATTTAATTAATCACATATAAATATTTAATTAATCGCATAAACGGTCTAACTTTAACAGTCCTTGTGTTAATATATTATATTTGATGCTATCAACTAATTGATATCCGTATGGACTGCTCTATTTAATAATATATAAAAATTTTATAATAATAATTTTATTAAAAATATATAACCCCCCCTTTATATTGCAGCTTGTGTAGTTTCTTTCCCCAAAAACATAACTTGTAGTTATAGCTTGCCAAGCCAGTTTCAAACTAGCTTTCCCAATGCTGAAGCTCACACTTCGAGATAGTAGGATAGAGAGATATGGGGCGTGAATGATGTTGTTGGGCTCAACAGCGGCCGTCCGGTAAGAGAGGGCTTGAGTCTCAGCGAGAGAAGCGAGTTGTTAACACACGAGTGTGTGAGAGAGTGTGTGTGTGTGTGTGTGTGTGCAGTGAAGGGGGATGGCTGCCTTGTTTGTAGCTTGTCAGCAATTGCCTGAGACAAGCTTCCCCTGCATGTGTGAAAGCTGCTTGGCTTGAATGCCTGGACCGTACCAAGTGGCGTCAAAAGCGAAGGGGGGGACGGAGGCGAGAAAAAACGATCAGACTGGAGACAATAGGCCCCTCAAGTGTTCCCCCCAAGTTGCTTTGATGTTGTCCTAGTGTCTAGATGCTGAAGGGGACCGGGGACTGCAGGGAAGAGCAGCCCTTTGTGTGGATGTGTGTGCACTTTTTGGGCCAGCACGGACAAAAGGGAGGGGTACAAAAGCCTGGAGAGAAATAAGAGAAGAAACAAATGATGAAAACCCAAATGATCCTGAACGTGTTTTTGTATGGCTGCTGTGTGTGAGAGGGCACACAGAAAGGGAGAAGAGCGAGAGAAATAGGAGGAGACGCTCATACACGGGGGCTGATAGAGTGACAGAGAAAGAGAGGGGGTGAGTATACTGTATCTTCTTCTTCAGCACCAGATCACTCTTTTTTTTTTATTCGCCTTTATTACTTTATCTCTCTCTTTTGTTCGAGGGGGGTGGGTGTGCGAAAAACCAGTAGACCCAGAGTTGGTGCCGAAGTTGCGCGCTGCTATTATTGTGGTTATTCCGGTTGGAGCGTCTACGTGAGCGTGGGTAAAAAACAATTACGCTCCGTTATTCTTAGTCCTTGAAAAGATATATGGATATGTGGAAAGAGCAAGGGGGGAGTGGATGGTTTGGAATGTGTCATTGGATAGTCTGGATGAGTTGCCCTCTCCATGCCAGTATAAACCTCCTCTGCTCTCCTCTCATTATTGTCTGGTTATTCAAGCACTCCATGTGTGTGTGATGGCTGCAAAGCAACAAGAGCTTTTCTCTTTCTGTATGTGTCAGGATTGTCACTCTCGGCAGCGAGTGAATTGTGCAATGATTGGAGCCGTGTGTGTGTGTGTGTTTGGGGGCGGTTCTATTCTGCCTGGGGGGTTTCTCAGTCTGTGCCCTCCTGGTAGCAGACTGCGTTTACACTACCAGCTGTTCCGAAAACCTGCAGTGATTTTCTCTTTCTTTCTGCCCATCTCTCACGCTAAAGGTTATCCAATTGTCACCGGTGTGACATGCACATGCAATCTCTGTTGCTTTTTGATGTGTATAAACCAGTTGTTGGAAAAGTCAAAACAATTGTTTATTTATTTATTATTATTTTATTTATCATTTTTATGGGCACTACAGTGTATTTTATTCCATAGGTCGCAGGATATTTGTTGCCTTTACTTGCGTGTCAGAAGATTCTATTTATTCCTGTTCAAGAGTTCAAGAGAAACATGGCTGATAATAACGGACATACTCATGTTCATTTCGCTGTGTAAAAATGTACAACATGCAGCAAATTGTTACAGATATACATAAATGTATATGACCAAATAGCAATGTAGTTTATTCTCTGTAACTCAGGTTTCCTAGTTTACTACTTTAAAATTTGAGAGGACCTTCTAGTTTCCTATTTACAATAATTTAGGCATCATGTGAAACACTATTTTTCATAAAGTTCCAAAAATGATTGAGTAATAAAGGCAGTAGGTCAGTAATTGATGACTAATTTATAATTATAAAGAAGATAGTTTGGTAAAACTTTACAATAAGGTCTTATCTCTTAATGTTAGTTAATGTATTATAACATTACCGAACAACGAGCAATACCGTATTTATTCATGTTTTTTAACTAAGTAATAAAAATTAACTAGGTAATTTAAAACTCAGATCCATTAAACAATCCATTAAACCACTTTTAATTGAAATAATGTATTCGTAAATATTGAATTCAGCATTAACTATGCTTAATAAATGCTTTGTTATTGTTATTTCTTGTTAACAAATGGAACCTTATTATAAAGTGTAACGAATGTTTTGACTCTAAATTCTGATTGGCTGAGCCACGTTCAAACCCACTGTAAAATTGTGATAAACATACAGTTGTGACTACACTTTGAATATTAATGTGCATTCTATATTGGTGAGGGGTTTTTGGCAACAGTAAACAGATAGATGTAAAACTATTTATTCAAAATGCATATCGCTGCTTTATAAAAACATTACAAAACCTTTAAACTACAACTTAAAGCTTTAAACTAAATCCCTTACTATGGCTTCAGTGGATCTTGTAATGTATGTATAAACAGCAACAGTTTTATAAATTATGTAATACTGAATAGTTTGTATTAAAATATGTACAGCAACACAGTTTAATATATTTTATGGTGTTTGAGATGGAACAGAGGAACATGAACATAGTGTTTTATTTGATGTGAATATAATGGTTATATATCCCCTGGGTTTAATAGCAATTACACGCAAACTGAAAATCAAGTGGAATAAAAATTACAGTGGTTTGCAAAAGCTCATTAATCATATTTTAAAAGCATCACACATGCCAATAGAGAATGTAAATGTATCCTGCAGTTTTGACATGGCAGCTTCATTGTTTATTTATTTATTTGTTGTTTTTTTGCGGTTAATGTCAGTCTGCTTGACAGCGAGAGGTCGTGACAGAGGGCATGAGAAAAGTAAAAAGCACAGGGTCAAATGTCTCCTTCATACCGCGCTCTATGATGATTTGAAATGGAGGTGACCGAGATTTTGCCAAGTAGGACGTCTTTCGAACAATATTCCTGTCAAACAAACCATTATCTCAATCATTATGGGCCTAAAACCATAGGCCACCAAATTCAAAAAGTCTGACGTTGAATATTTCAACTTCAGACAATAAAGCAGATGAAGATGAGGCTGTGAGGGATAGAAGTCTGTTCAGAATGACATACGCTGGTTTAGTCTGGTCTAGCTAGTCTCCTGGCTTGGCTCAGCTGGTTTAGCTGGTCAGTCATCTGGTGTCCCAGCCAAACTAAGTTTAACAAGCACCTGTACACTCTAAAACCAGCTTGACTAGGCTGGGAGACCAACTTAGACCAGTAAACCAGCTTAGTTACTGTATCCTTCACAACCTATTTTCATTTGCAGCAAATGGGAAATCTGGCTGAAATTTGCGCTATAAAACCAAGGCCACCAAATACCATTTTCCGTTCAAACTCTGTTATGGAATATTCCAACTTCTGGCCATAAAGGGGATGAAAACAAAGGCTGGGAGAGATAGAAGTCTGTTCAGGATGACATACGCTGGTTTAATCTGGTCTAGCTAGTCTCCTGGCCTGGCTCAGCTGGTGTTCAACTGGTTTAGCTGGTCAGCCATCTGGTGTCCCAGCCAAACCAAGTTTAACGAGCACCTCCTGAAAACACTTAAAAACACCTATTATGGCATTTAAAATGTTCCTAATATTGTCTTAAGAGTCCCCAACAACAGTTTTACATGCATGCAATGACAAAAAACACTTTTGTTATCTTATAATATGCATTTATTTTTACCTGATTTGCTCACCGACTCCCAAATGATTCGTTCAACGACTCATTTTTCCAAACCCCTCCTTTGCGTGATGCTAATCGGCGCTGATTGGTCAGATGACCCAGTCAGTTGTGTTTGTAAAGCAATCGTCATTAAATGACGATTAAAATGAACATAGCACAAGGTTCGGGCTATACTTGCACTGATTCTTCACATGCTCGTCCCTGGGCAGTGAAAAAAGGTCGCTTTTGATTCGGACTTCAGAGCACAGCGTCTTGTTGTCGACGTGATGTTTTCAAGTTTCCCTGGTGTCTGCGCGGCGCCGCAATGAGTGGGCGCGGCCAATTTGATAATTTTTCGTCTTGACGTCACAAGGAAAAGGAAAATGACTCATTGGAAAAACGATTCATTAAATTGACTCGAGTTATTGAGAGACAATAACTTTTTTTACGGTGAACTTTCATATATAAAACTTTGCAGGATGTTTTTGTTCACTTAGATCTATGTTACACACTACATGAAAGGTAATTTTCAAAATTCCATAATAGGTGCCCTTTAAACCAGCCTAACTAGGCTGAGAAGCTTAGACAAGAAAATCAACTGAGTTTCAGTTTCAGCTGTAGTTCTATCCTTTTTTGTTTGCGTCAAATTGAATCTGTCACGCTATAATCCCACAAAGCGAGATCCATCCACATTCTTTCCAATAAATACCAAGAGTGTGCCAATGAGGGAGGTAGATTGCAGGGTTTGGACTGAGAAATGGACGGAATAAGAGGCCTTGGAGATCTGCTACCGAAGGAGGAGAAGAAGAAATGGAGGGAGGGGTTGGGATTTGATCAGTAGGATGGAGAGATGTGCCTCCAGAGAGAGCACCAAAGGAAATAAATGGATTTATTCTTCACAGTTGTCAAATATCCAATGCATAAATTACGAGTGTGTTAAGGGGACGGCTAATAACTCACAGCAAACATAAAACACATTTAGTTAGATGACAGTTTAGTTAATTCTGGGATGCGCGTCTGCACAGTCATAATTGTTTCATTATTTCATTGGAGACAGGGCGCATCTCGGTCAGCAGGGATTTTCGAGCCGTAAAAAAAGTGAAAGATTCCCAATCTCTCTTTTGAAACGCATCCCTCTTTTGAGCGCCCTTGCCTTCCGATGTATCCTCTGCTCTAATATCTTTCTGAATAGCTGGAAATGTGCGCGCTAGCCTTGTGTGCCTAGCCGCCGAGATGATTGCAAATTCATTTAGAGGTGCCTATCACACAAAGATGTGGGGATGGAGAGAGATGGAGGGGGTGGGGTGCAGAGAGATGATGCCTTGGGTTTTTTAAAGCACATTTGTATTCATGTCATGGAGGAGGAGAGCGCAGAGAACGAGAGAGGAGGCGGCTACCTTAGCGTGACAGACGTTAGGAGGAGGCTAGCCAGATTAGTATGACAGGCGCTAGCAGAATGCCAAAACCCCGGCTCAGGTCGAGTGCTGATGTCACAACCCACCGTTCGCTGATGTAAAGTGGAGCAAATCCGCTCGGAACACTGTGTCAGAACTGTGACGTAAATAATTCAGTCGCAGCAGGGCGCTGTCACCGGCTAGCTGCGGCATTTGCACTTTTTTATTTTTTGGACTGAACTTGGCGATAATCATCAGTTATGTAATAAAGTATATTGCTTGCGTAATAAATCTGAAGTAAAATGCTCGAAAACTACTATTGAGTAGCATCAATGGACCACTTTACGACATCTAGCAGTCGCAGAAATGCATTGTGGGAGCATGTATGTTTTGTCATGGGTGTTCAGAGTGTTCGGGTATTTGTGTATAAGCTCAGTATGAAAGATAGCAATGGAGATGTCATTTATTGTGGTTTGGAGGCTCTGGTCACAGCATCCTCATACTTCTAACGAGTATCTCTCTCTCTTTTTCTCTCTCTCTCTCAGCTCCCCCCACAGCCTCCTGTAAATCACAGCTTTCGCTACGCTCCACTAGTGACACAGGACATGCTCGCACACTCCAACGACCGATTACATCAGGCGCCTCACACACGCACATACACAGTGGAACCAAACTACTGATTTAAGGAAGAGAAAGCATCACATCTCACTCTTTTCCTCCCTGTCTCTCTTACCTCTATCGTTCTTGAAGTCGTTCTCACTCATTTTGTCCTATCTCATTCTTGGTTTCTGTGGCTGTCTGCCTCTATTTTCCTTTCCTGTCTGTCTTTCTCTCTTTCTCCCTACTTTTTTGGTTTCATTCCCCCTCCTTGTCTGTCTCACTTTCCTCGATTTCTTTCTCTCTCTTCTCTTTTCCTACCATCTCCCTCTCATTTCCCCTCCATGTCTGTCTCACTTTCTTTCACCCTCACTATTTTCCTCTCTGTCTCTCTCTCATTTTCCCTGTCTGCCGCATTCTTGTTTTCCTTCTCTTTTTCCTCAGTCGGTCTCTATTTTTCTATACCGTCTCACTCTCATTTTCCTTACCTGTCTGTCTCACTTTCTTTCGCACTCTCCATGTTCCTTTTCTGTTTGTCTCACTCTTGTTTTCTCCCTGTCTGTCTCATTCTTGCTTCCCTACCCTCTTTCCTCTCTGTCTATCTTCCTGTCTTTTCTTTCCCATCCCACTGTCAATTTCATCCCTCTTTACCTCCATCCATCTCTCTCTTCCTCCTCATTCTTTTTCCCTCTCTGCTCGTCTTACTCTCGTTTTCTCTCCCTGTCTGTCTCCCACTCCTTCTCCCTTACTCTTTCCTTCCCTGTCAGTCTCCCTTTTTATCTCCTTGTCTTTCTCCCTCTGCCCGTCTCACTCTCGTTCTCTCTCCTTTTCCATCCCTGTCTCTCTGGCTCTGCCGCCCACACTGGGCTCATCATTGATGCGTTTAGCAGCACCGCTGAGCAAGAGACGCAGGCCATCGATTGGCTGCGTAATCGACATGGATTTTTGCCCAAAGTGGTGAAAAATATGCCATGGCTATAGCCAAGCAATTTCTCCAGGCTTCTGCAGCCAGGAAGGAAAAAGACCCCAGCAGCTCTATAATTGATATGGAGATCAATTTTCCTGCTTTGGACTGTACAGTCTTGCACTGACCGGCCCAGTCAAGCGTGCGGCTTGTGGCTACTGTCATGATGGAGGGCAGATGAAATGGTGGGAAGAGGATGAGGCGAGATGGAGGAGAGGGGGGCAAAATATCCTCGTGACAATGTGGGCGATCACTATATATGCTGCTGTGTTCGTGCTCCAGCGGGTTGGATGATGAGGGACCAGTTTTTACTAGCATATAGTAAAAGACAACCGACATTTATGCTAATGCTGGCAACACTCTTTGTCTGTCCCTGGTGTTCATACCTTTCCCCTTCTCTGCCTCCTTAATAACTTCACCATCTGTCTCTGAGACTGCAGAATCATTCAGGTCCAGTTTCAGGAGAAACAAACCTTGTCCTGACTGTCTGCGTCTTGCCCATTAAGACCGAGGCCCTCCACTACAAGCCAGACATGCTGCATTGGCTGCCATCTTGGCTCAAGTCATGGCCACTCCACCTGGAGCATTTTGGCTCCAGTTCCTGTAGTAAGACCAGAACATCTAAACATAAGCGCTCTAATCCAAAGGTCTAGGGTATTGCTGCTCTGTGCCTTGCACCGATTGGCAGAGGGCTCCCTCATGGGCCAGTGACATCAGGCGATTGGAGGTGGAAAGCCGTCTTGGCTCCCGTCTTGGTGGTTAAACCTATGACCGCTTTGGAACCTGTTGTGGAAACAACCAATGCTCATTCGGATTTTGCTGTTGAACAGCACAAAACGCACAGTGATTGTTTACCCTTTAGATACCCAATGTGTGTTGATTTGTACGTGTGTGGGTAAGAGCAGACTCATTTAAAAATGAAAGACAGGCTGAGGTTTCCTAGAAGGAAGAGAAATAAACTAGCATGGTGAAGGAGAATAAATGCGAGAAAAAGAGAGATCACTTATAACTTCTAAGCAGATCGTCTGCCTGGACCGCCGGGTGAAAGCGTTGTTGCCATGGTGTCACTGGTTGCACATATCCGCGGACAGTGTGTAATCATCAGCGATCTGCCAACACCTCTACCTTCCCTACCCCCTGCATCTCTTCCTCCTCCTCGCTCTATTCTTCTCTGAATGTATCGTATATTCCTCTCTTCCTAGATAGACAACATGAAATTAAAACTCTGTTTGCCTTCTTACAGTCCCCCTGTAATGAAAATTGAGCTTTTAATGTTGTTCATATGTCTATGTGGTGTTTTAAATACGCTTTAAGACAAACCATGTGCAAATTCATAAGTCAACACCCTTTCTGAGTATTTTCTCCTTAAAACTGCAGTGAACCAAAGACAGTCTTAAAAACGCGGTTTGAAATCGCTGGTGTTTCTGACGTCACAAACTACCCTGTAACCAATCACGTCAAAGTGTGATCGTCAACAAGTGGATCTCTGAGCTGGTGTGAGTGAGTGGAGGCGGGGCTAATTTGCATGTTCATATACTAAATGAGGCAAGGGTGTAGAGTTACATTCAAGCTATTTTAAGGTATAAGAAATTTGTTTTCAAGGAAAAAACGTTTTAAATATGTAATTTTGGTGATCTGAGTTTTAAGGGATACAATTATTGACTACAGGGGGACTTTAATAAATGATCCTGGCATTCTTGTGCATAATTCTTCATCCATCAACTTTATTCAAACTTTCATAATTACGATTCACCACCACCAAAATGCCTTTTGTTTTGAGAATTAAAACAAAAGGAATTAGCCAATAACGTTATAGCCTTCTTTTAACTTCATTGGATAAAATCAAATCCCGCCCTACAAAATATTAGATTTGATTTAGAATTACATCAAATTATGAATTGCTAAAGTAAATTAATTTAGCCATACAAAAGTTTGGGTTCGATTTTTTTTAAAATGTTTTCCAAAGCTCACAAAAGCTGTATTTATTTGATCAAAAATAAAGTAAAAAATGAATATTGTGAAATATGAATGAATAGAAAGTTCAAAAGAACAGCATTTATTTTAAAACAGAACTCTTTTATTACATTATAAATGTATTTACTGTCACTTTTGATCAATTTAATGCATCCAAAATTAAAACTTTATCTCTTCCCAAAAAAAACAAACAAGAAAAATCCACCTTGAACAAAATAAGCCATCTTGAATGTTATTGACCAACCTGCATTTAGCCTCAAACATTTTTCAATAATTTTCAATGATCGTTATTTATGATTGCAATCATTTTAGGATTTCCTTTAAATCTCTCCCCTTATTTTTTCTTCTGTACATCTCTTATTGGCTCCTCCTCTTCCTCCCCCCTCTTTAGCAGGATCCTCAACATCAGAGAGGGGCTCATCTTCTCAACAGATACTTGATTACAATCATCAGATTGCTTTAGAAGTATCAAACACTCATCGGTACATAATACATTAGAGTAAACAGAGGGAAGAGACTTGAATGATAAAAGGCTCCTCTCAAACAGAGGGTTTGTGTTATTGTAATAGAACAATATCCTTCTATAATCGTCACAGATTCAAGCTCAGCTTGTGGTTTTGGGTTTGGGGCTTGTGTTGACACACTCGAGTGCTTATGTCAAGGGTTTTTAGGGCTGATGCCATAAATGAACATTTGTCGTTTTGCTCAATGACTTTCAAACTTTAGTTTTGCTGCTAACATTGTTTACATTGCTAACATTAGCATTTAGCAGTTTGTAATCTCAGCCTCGGATGTTCCTTGACGTCTGGCTTATATTAAAAGGAAAAGAGACAAGAGATGTAATCCCCAATATCTAATCTGATTGGCTGGCTGGCTGTATGAAACTTTCAGAGGTAAAAATAAATAAATAAATAAATAAACAAGGTCTGTCATTTTTACAAGGAGCTAGGCTTGTTAGCATCTTAGCATCAAGTAAACTAGATCAGGCTGAGTCAAGTGTGTGGAATAATCAGGACTTTTTATTTTTTGATGCACATAAATTCTCTTTCTGGCTCAGTGGGCGTTTTTTGGCCAGAACACGTTGAAAACTGAAGCAGACTTTTGCCAGTAGCCAGAAGCCTGGCTACGTACAACTATCAGGTCTGTGACTGGAAAGGTTTTCTGGGTTTTTGTGGATTTTAGTGTCTCAACATTGTTTATAGGCAGTCCTTTTTGGGTATAGTACAGTTTAAAGTTCTTCTCTGTAGACCAAAATGATCCAGTATTGCACTGTATTGGTGAGTCATTGTACATTTACAAAGGATCTCAGCCAGTTCTACTTCAAAATGAAAACATTTGCAGCTTCTTGTAGATCACTTTAGTAGGATTCAGGGATTTATGGAGCTTCCCAGAACAGACGTTGTGAATGAAAAATTGTCAGTTGCGTTCACTGGCTAAAATCTTGAAGTGCAATTTCTGGCGTGTTCTTCAGTAAAGCAAAAACACTGATAGTCCCTGATAGTGTTTGGAGAGGTCATTATGTATCAGCAGAAACCAGTACATAGTTTAATAAAGTGAATGAAATTAACTCATAACTTGGCAACTAACTGCCATGCTGCACAGAAGAATACACACTGAGTGGCTTGGGAACATTGGTTTCGTTTACGTCGTTTCGGTTCAACCTGTGTGTCGGTCTTCTATCTTAAAGCGGCATTTTTACTTGCTGTGCTCAGCCACCATGCTTCTCCGGCGGTGACAGAAATCCAATTTCAGCACGTCTCTAGGAAAGAATCCCTCCGGCTGACGAGAACGATCGGAAGAGCTGGAGGGGTGGTCTCCATTTCCCCCTCGTCATCATCTTCCTCCTCCTCCTCCCTCTATTTCAGAGTTCACATTTTTTCAGAAAATTATAGTTGCTGTACTTTTGTTAGGCTGCTTATGAGAGAAATACATTTTGAAGGGTTGAATAGTTTGTTCCTTTACATATTATCCGATTTCAGTACTGTATTCAATGTGAACGAGAAAGTATTTAAGGTTTAGGTTCAGTCCAATTGTGAATTTCCATGATAATTCAGACAAAACCAAAGTGATAATTGATAATCAGATTAGGAATATAATCAGTGTTATTTTAGTATTAATGATATTTTATTATTGATTAAGTTTTATGTTTTCAGTTTAATTTTCACAGGGCTAATCCCAGCCACATAGAAAAAAACTTTTGACAAAATGGTTTGGTGCTTTATTGTGTCTTGTTAGGATACACGGTTAAACTGACTGATCAGAATTCAGACCACTTTGGTTGTGAACGCCAATGAAGTAAGGATAGTCTTTTCTTGCCGCAGCACCATGTGTTTTGCAGAAGGTCCCGAATCAACACGCATATTCGCTCAAACCCTCTGATTAGTCACAGCAGCAGGGAAACGACACTGCCAGCCGTACGATTATTTATTTATCTATTTCCATAATTTTGCTGCTCTGCTGGGGGAGTCTTCCACTTCCTCTGGTATTTCAGAAAGCATCATAGTTCCTCTCCTCTCTCTTCAGTGCACAAAGAAATGCCGCACATTCGATACGCTTTGGATCTTAGAAATTTGATTCTGAGAGAGCGAAAGAGAGAGATGGGGGAGGGGGTAGATAGGTGGAGTGAATGAAAGAGAGAGAGAGTAAAAAAGATAAAAATGTAAATTTTCATCTTTAAGTCTGTCGATTTTGGCTATATTTGTGTGTGTGCTTGTGGTGGGGGTTGAAGATGGGGTGAGACTTTGCAGAAGAGATGCTGTCTGTCTCTTTCTCTCTCTCTCTCTCTCTCTCTCTCTCTCTCTCTCTCTCTCTCTCTCTCTCTCTCTCTCTCTCTCTCTCTGTGTGTGTGTGTGTCTTTCTCTCCCTTTGCGGTGCTCTGATGACAGAGGTGACTCATCAGGGGGGCACACTGCTCACATCTACAGACAGAGAGAAAGAAGAAAGAAGGGATGGGGAGGGGAGAGAGAGAGAAAGAGAGAGAGAGAAATATGGGGATGATATAGAGAGAAGGCGAGAGAGTGATGAATTCAGAGCAGTCTTGCTTGACTGCTAGCGTTTATTGGCCCATGGAAGCTTCGGGAAAGATGCTAATGACACTTCTCCTGTGAATGAGAGACACCGTGTGTGTGTGTGTGTGTGTGTGTGTGTGTGTGTGTGTGTGTGTGTGTGTGTGTGTGTGTGTGTGTGTGTGTGTGTGTGTGTGTGTGTGTGTGTGTGTGTGTGTGTGTGTGTTTGTTTGTGTGTGTGTGTCGGTTGTGATTGCAACCCAACCCCCTTGATTTTAAACACTTTGCTCCTGTAAATACACTTATGATCAGGGAGCCAGGCTCAGGAGTAAATAGAGCAAATATAACAAATCAGAAAGTGTTTGTCTTTCTGCACTTCGTAAATGCAATCATTCATTTACTTTTTTTTTTTTTGCATTTGATAGATGCTTTTATCCATGTGGACTTACATTGAATTCAAGGTATACATTTTAGCTGTTCTTGCACTGCCTGGGAATCGAACCCATGACCTTGGTCTTTCTATAGCATCATGTTCTACTGTTTTAGCTGAAGAAACACAAACATTTGTCAGGCTCTGTCCAAAAACTAGTGAGATAAGGAGTCATAGGCATGCTTCCAACACAAACGCTGTTTTAAGCATCAAAAATTACCGCTGTATTTCAGCCTTATAGGGATGCCCACCTGGAGGGCAAAACAAGGTTTCCTCCTCTGCCCGGCAGTTTTTTTGCCAGGTTTGTACTGTTATTAAAACACCAAATTCATTATACTAATCATGCATACTATACACAGGCAAGCAGAACAATATTCAATTTAGCGTAGGCGTTCAGTGCATTCATATTCTGAGCTCATCTGCTTGCCTGTATATTGTATGCATCATCAATAAGGTGTATTTATGATGATATGATATTTGATACTGTGAAGCAGCTTTGATACAATCTGTATTGTAAAAAGCGCTATATACATATATTTGACTTGACTTGACTTATTGAATTTGATCTTTTAATATCAGTTAATTTAATAATATTATCTGTATTCATGGCTTGAGATGGAAGAGTTTGATTGACAGTTCTATGGATGTTTTGCCCCCCACATCTAGCCTATGTGCCAGTCACATGACTGAAAACTATGAATTGCAAAGAGCTTAGTAAAAATACATCCAAGAGGGTGGACAAAGTAAACAAAAAATCAATAATTCATCTTTTTATAACGTCATGTAAATGCTTTAGGCAAACTGAGATAGTTACTGTACTGTCCAATTTTTCGGTATACATTTTTTTTTTTAATTGACTATTTGTGTGAATGTTTATGCGTAGAGTTTTACAATATTAATTCTGTGGTCATACTAGCAAAATTTTGTGGGCAAAAAAAGGTCTACGGTCCATTATCATCAATAATAATAAACTCACACAGAAATCACTTTCAAACCAAGCAACTTTCCGTTGGTCAAATTGGTGAATACACGCGACCAAAAATTGTGTGGGGAAACTTTCATCCTTAACCCAAACTCCCAACCGTATGGATTGCTATAGAAATATCTGGATTTCGCTGTGAAATTTCATTGAGAATGGTAAATGTGACCACCTTTTGCTTAGCAACAAACTCAGTTTGTAAAGAGGTTTCTACCTGTGTAGACCTATATTGGCACTTTTGATTTGATTACAGTTTAATTTAAGAGCTTGTGTATGCCCCCTCTTTAAAAGAATAGTTCAGCCAAAAAATAAATTCTTGTCATGACTTACTCATCATCATATTGTTACAAACCCGTATGACTTTATTACGTCCATGGAACACAAAAATATTTGTGTTGTTCTTTCTTCCAATATAGAAATGCTATGTTGACCAGTCAACATAAAAGTAGTTCATATGACTCTAACTGACCACTATTTTTCATTATTATATCTGAATAATTTTCAGAAGTTCAAATGAGATTTGTGAGCTACGGCAAAAGGAATGAATAGTAATCGCTCGTATGGCCATGATGCAGTGTATGAATCATACAGAATACCGTCATTGTGCTTTTCTCCTATAGACCTTATTCGCAAACACCGGAAGTAGCTAACCGCGGCCATATTGTTGACATAACAACTGTCCTGCCCATAGCCGCACGCAGATTTGAGTTGAGGTGAGCAGTAGCCTAATGGCTTCATCTCGTCGGTATCAAGAGAAGATAAGCTTGATTTGTGTGGACCCATATCAAATAGACCCAATAGCCTTAAGTATAGATCCGTCCTTATTGCCAGCCGTAACTTTTAACCGGATATTTATAACGTTAACGTTCATACAGTATCCGCATAACGTTAGCTACACTTCGCAGGGCTCCTTTACGATCGTTGTAACAAAATAACACAGTATCACACAAGCACTAATTCCCTACCTAGTATCAATGAGGCATATAACGTTATCAATAGTCAAGTCACCTTTATTTATATAACAGTTAGCGCTTTTTACAATACAAATTGTTTCAAAGCAGCTTCACAGAGATAACAGGAACATGTTATAATAGTATTGTAAAATTCAAAATTAAATGTCCCCAATAACGTTACCTGTGGTAAAATGATAGGAGCAGACATTGCTGTAGGGAGTTGGCAGATTAGTCTGTTTATCCTAGCTAGCCACAAGTCTCTCCTGCGCTGGCTCAACTCCTCTGTCTCACTCCCTTCACGTTTTCTGACAGTCGGTATCGCATAAAATTAACTCCGGGGTTCTTATTGCTGTTGTTAGAACAGCAGTGTATTACACAGCACACCATCCCGCTGTTTTAAAAAAAATACAGCGATAATACCATGGATAATACCGACGCTGCCTCGCTTGTCAATTGACTGACTGACAGTTGCCGTGGTTTCTATGTCAACAAAATGGCCGCCGCGAACATTGATGACGCAGATCGAATAAGGTCTATACTCAACGGATGAAAGACTTGAGGTGAACTATCCCTAAAACCTGCTCTCCATGATGGTATTATACATCATAATGACATCATAACTTATGCATGCCGTTCTTAGTTCTGATTCGCCCTGATCATTCGCCTTCTAGTGAGCTCATTCACAATATGTATATAATATAACCCAATCCACATCCAGCCATCGTCTTGTTGAATATTCAGGCAGACAGTCAAGGAGAATAGATTTCTTCTCAATATAGCGTTTGCAGACAAATACCTTTAGGACTTGTCTCCCATGGCAACAGTGGTATTATCTCCTGTGTGAGTGTGTGTGTGTGTGTGTGTCTATTTGTGTGAAAAACGTCTTGGCTAGGCATTATACTCTGGCCAGGTCTTTAAAACTGCCATTCACCGGGTTCTTATTTTTCAGGCCAATTATACCTGCAACACCAGTAGACGAGAAAACTTATGTGTGTATGTGGGTGGGTGATTCTTGATTATGCCAAGCTGAACACTGTAGATCCTGTGCATCAGATGGAAAGCGTGTGAGCAGTGTACATTAAGCGCCGTTTGGAAACGTCTGTATTTTGTCCACGGTTTGTATAGTGCGAATACTCGCTGGCAGATTCACTGTGAAGCGGCGTTACAGTAGTATGCGTGAGTGTTTGTGCCGTGATGCATGGCAGCAATGCTTATGCTCAGTCTAGCACGTCACACCAGCATCTGTGCAGCTGTACTGGTGACTGCTCCTCTGAGAGATCACAGACAACACATACACAACTCCGTTCTGATTTCTACAGCTTATTCTTACACTTATTGGGCAGCAAATAAACTCAGAGTTAAGATGTACCCGGGGGCGTTTTCTCCGGGGGGGGAAAACGACAGTACAACAATAGAACCAAGCGAATATTACGAAATACGAGCTCGAACAATGTCATATTTCAAAAGTTGCACCAAACTGAGACACTTGCAGGTAAAGTTTCAGAGGGAGAGCGCGCCTTTTACCTCCCTTGAGCTTTGTTGCAGTCTCATTAAAGCAGTTTCCCCAAAAATTACAATTCTGTCATCATTTATTCAACATCCTGTTGTTGCAAACCTATATGACTTTTGTGGAACACAAAAGAAGATATTTTGAAAAATGTCTTAAAGGGATAGTTCACCCCAAAATTTAAATTCTGTCAGTAGTTACTCACCCTCGAGATAGTTCACGTAATATAATTGCGTAGCGGTGCGTTTGTGTTGTATGTCACACGTAGGCTCACTATTGGCCGGCGCTGGTCACGTGTGTGATGCGTGTGACGTTCAACCAGAAGCGCTGCGCAATT
The DNA here is from genome assembly GCA_036326025.1 of Chrosomus eos. Taxonomy (NCBI): domain Eukaryota; kingdom Metazoa; phylum Chordata; class Actinopteri; order Cypriniformes; family Leuciscidae; genus Chrosomus; species Chrosomus eos. The sequence goes on along the minus strand of CM070819.1, from coordinate 9,959,082 downwards.
ACACTACGTGAACTATCTCGAGGCCCACAGAGAAGGAAATGAATACTTGCATAAAGTTGTTATTTTGGTTATTTTTTTTAGCACAAATAGTATTCTCGTCACTTGATAAACTTAAGATTGAGCCACTGTAGTCACTTGGACTATTTTAACGATTTCTTTAAAGTCCCCATGAAATCAAAATTGACCATACTTACTTTGTTTGCCTAAATTGATCGTTTTGTGGTGAACAATTCATCCATGCAAGTCAATCCACACAAAAAATTTTTTTGGCTTCGTAATCTTTAATCAAATTCTGAAAATGCCCCTCCCCTCTGCATTGGAGGACCTTGCCCGATGACGCAGGCTTTACGGTTTGGGTGTCTCCTAAACATCCATTACCACGCCCCTCCAACTGACAGTAGAGGAAGCTGCTGTGTTTGCGAGCGAGCATTGATTGACAGCGTGTGAAAGGAGAGATGGGGGAGGAGGTGCATTTTTCTAGATCCAATCAGGAGCTAGTTGAAAAAAAAAAGCCACGCCCACTGTTTTGCCTCATTTAGTATTCTGTTTCTCTCGGAAATACGTCACAGCACTGGAGAAAAGTCGTTTGCAACTTCCGGTTCACGGGGACTTTAATAACTTTTCGGGGCTGTCAGGTTTCAATCCCTTAGAAGCCTATGGAGGAGTGATCCAGCTCTCAGATTTAATCAAAAATATCTTAATTTGTGTTCCGAAGATGAACGAAAGTCTTACGGGGTTGGAACAACATGAGGGTGAGAAATTACTGACAGAATTTTCATTTTTGGGTGAACTATCCCTTTAAGGCCTCGATCAAAGAGTCGAACTGGTGTGACATAATTTCGAACAAAATCAAGCCAGAAGACAGTTCGTTGGGAGTTCGTTTTGGGAGATAAAAACTGCTTTCCAAAGCAGACTTTCCGGGAAAAATGTTTGCTCCGGCTGGTAAACAGCTTTAAACTACCATTGGTCCGTGGCGATTATGTAATAGGTAGGTGTGCTCTGAGACGTTCCTTTGACATGGAAATTTTGTCTAGTTTTTTTTTGTTCAGTCCGTCGAGGTCAGATGCGAGGTAAAACATGAACCCACTGGAGAGCTGCTTTATAGTAAAAACAGTATATCACTGCAGAGGTATTTCGAAGTGAAGAATAAAAAAAAAGAACTTTGCTGTTAGTAAATCCCATTTAGTGTTTTTTTTTTTTTTTTTTTTTTCATTTAATTAAACTTAGTGGGGTTTAATGTTGTTTTTTGGACCCCATGGACTTTCATTGTGTCGTGTTCAATCGAAGAATGAAAGTCATACAGGTTTGGACGATGTCTTAATCTTTCTGTCCAAGTATACTTTGTACATACCATACATACATACATACATACATACATACTTGAAATCACCTGTCTTTCCTAGCAAGTGCACAACTCTGAGGCCAGGTTTTATTCTTTTGTGGTTTGTTAATCTGACTTCAGAAATTGGACAGTAACTATTTCAGTTTGCCTAAAGCATTTACATGACATTATAAAAAGATGAATTATTGCTTTAGTCCAACGAAATCAAACTTTTAATGTCCATATAAATGCACTTATCGAGACCCTAAAACATGCTGTGAATACAAGGGGTGTAATGGCGGAATACGTTTTAAAAGTCCTCCACACGCCATTGGGATGTGTATATGTTTAATTTAGAGGGACATAAATAATCATAATCGCACAGGAACAGTCTTTCCATCCTCTAAAGACAAACAGCTTCAGGGTTTGAGAGAGAGAGAGAGAGAGAGAGAGAGAGAGAGAGAGAGAGAGAGAGAGAGAGAGAGAGAGAGAGAGAGAGAGAGAGGAGAGAGAGAGAGAGAGAGAGAGAGAGAGAGAGAGAGAGAGAGAGACTTGACTTGACTTTAACAATCCTTTTAATGTACAGTTTTTTCGTAAAAAAAAAATACCATAAAACCTACACACAAAAGAAACTCAACCACACTATTTCATTACAATAAATAATTATAAAAACCATCTACATACAATTTCCCTTCTTTTTTTTTTTTTCTTTTCTTTTCCTCTCCACTGTTAAAAAAAAAAAAAAAACTCAATCTTTGTTTAAGGCGGGAAAAACCCCTAAATATTAATTTGCAGAGAACCATCAATACAAATTTCACATAAACACTTTTCTACTCCCCAAGTATATTTAAAGAATTCCATGTCTTTAATCAGCTGATAATACGCATATTCCACCTTTAACCTTGATTTGATTAAACCCTTTATAATAGCCACTGCATCAGTTGACCCCACACCATTTAATTTACTTTTGCGTGACAGCCATATTGCCATTTTGGCCTGCCCAAACAAAAAATTAAGCATCTCATGGATCTGCTTCCTAGTTTTGCTATATTTGGGTCCATAAATAAAAAGTACAGGTGAGAACACTTCTCCTAAAATACTACACCAATCTTCTATTTGAGATAGCAAAGCTTCAAGTCTGCCACAGTAAAAAAATAAATGTAAAACAGTTTCTGTTTGCCCACAAAATAGACACCCCTCCCCTACCTGTGGATCAATGTGTGCTCTATATCTGTTTGTAGCTATTATACCATGCACAATTCTCCACTGAAGGTCCCCAGACCTTTTTTCAATGGGAGGTTTGTACAAGGACCTCCAGCTACCTTTAGGGGAAGTTCTTGAACCAAAATTGTCCTGCCATTTAGATTCTTTTAGTCCCTCTAAAAAGTTCATGTGTGAGACTTTGACGCATGTGATATACAGTGCTTGTTTCCCTGTTTCACTGAAAAGTTCTATTTCGGGAGTCTTGAAGGTAAGCAAAGACCCTTCCCTTTCTTGAAAATCCTTAAACGCTGGTGCAATTTTTAACTGTGGGAAAAAGTCATCTGTATCTTCATTTGATTTCTCCAATCCAGGTTTAAACTCCACTGGCAAACATTCAAAAAGCTCATTCAACAGTCTCTGTGTCAGACGAATTGACCTCACACCCAGCTTAGTGGCCAGCATCTCAGCAGACATCCATTCATTTGTTGTTATTAAATGTCCAATCTTTGTTATTCCAGCATTCCTTAAAACAGTCCTCATTGTTGATGACTTCAAAATGTTTAAGTCCACAACAGGATTGTGCAACAGGGGTTCTTCTCTCTTCCAAAGGCCTTGCACATCCTGGAGATTCCTTGATGCATGTAATATTTCCCAGGCTTTCAACATGGATCGATAAAGCGGAGTTAGTCCAGACAAATCAACCCCTTGAATGTCCATTAAAAAAAGATGTCGGTCTAACCCCATACTGCCCGCTTTTCTTAGGAGGGCACAGGCTACTCCAGCCCAGCTTACATTTTTCCCATAAAGCAGTCTTTTTGCTGTCTGAAGTCTAAAAGTCTTTATTCTGCTTTTAATGTCCACCAATCCTTGGCCTCCTTCTTGTTTAGGCAGATATAACACAGATGCTCTAAGCCAGTGCTGACCGGACCAGAAAAAATTCACCAGACATTTTTGGACACTTTCCACTAATTCCTCAGGGGGTTCTAAGACAGTCATTTTGTGCCATAAGGATGAGGCTACAAGGTTGTTGCAGACCAAAACTCTTCCCCTGTACGATAGCTGGGGCAGCAGCCAATGCCAGTGAGACAACCGAGCACACACCTTTTCCAACAGGCCCTCCCAATTCTGTCTCTTATATTCCTCTCTTCCTAAGAATACCCCTAAAATCTTTAACCCATCCCTTCTCCACTGTAATCTAGCTGGAAGTCTCGGACCATTATAACACACTCCACACCATAGGGCATCACTCTTATCCCAATTTACTTTGGCGGATGAAGCTTTCCCATAACTCTCCAAAATATCTGTTAAAACTTGAACATCATGCCCATTTCTTAAAAACACAGTAATATCATCAGCATATGCTGAGATTTTTACACAATCATTACAGTTTGGAACACTTATCTGCAATCCCGTTAACTTTTCTCTCAATTTACAGAGAAGAGGCTCAATGACCAAACTATATAGCTGACCTGAGAGTGGGCATCCCTGTCTTATGCCTCTTTGTACTTTAACAGGAACGCTTAGTCCACCCGCCATTTTTATCATACATGTGGCATTATTGTACAACAATTTGATCATAGCAACACATTTGTTTCCGAAACCAAAAGCCTTTAAAACACTGAAAAGAAACTGGTGATCAACTTGATCAAAAGCCTTTTCCTGATCCAAAGATAAAATTCCTATGTCAACATTATTTTTTAAAGCATAATCAATAACATCACGTAATAAATGCAAATTATCAGAGATATATCTGTCTTTAATACAATAGGATTGATCTTTATGTATAATTCTGTGCATTATTTTGTTTAACCTGCTAGCCAAACATTTTGATATTAATTTATATTCTGAACATAAAACTGCAACAGGTCTCCAGTTCTTTAATAAAGTAAGATCACCTTTCTTAGGAAGTAGGGTTAAAACTGCTCGTTGACAACTTTTAGGCATCATACCTATACGAAAAACTTCTTGTAGTACTTCATAGAAGTCAGTTCCAAGTAAAGTCCAGAAGTGCTTGTAAAACTCGCCAGGGAGGCCATCTATACCCGGGGTACGACCTGAGGCAAGTCCTGATACTGCAGCACTTAATTCCTCGAAAGTAAGTTCTGATTCCAAAGTCTGTTTATCTTCAGCGGTTAAACAGGGAAGGTTCTGTAAAAGTTCATTTTGACTCTTCTCATCTGTGTTCTCAGCAGAATATAACTTAGAATAAAAATCCACTGCCAATCTTCGCATTTCTACAGGATCGCTTGTATCATGACCATTACTGTTTTTCAAACTATACATTTTTTTTTTTGTACACTCTTATGTTCCAAGTTAAAAAAAAAAGAAGTAGGGCCATCCATATCTTTCAAAGATAAAAACCTGCTCCTCACAAGAGCACCCTTAACTTTCTCATTTAGAATAGAACTCAACTTTAATTTCTTGTCAGTCCACTCTTGTAAGTTAGCAGCAAGATCTCTCATCATGTTCTCTTCAATGACTAGAATTTCTTTCTCAATCCATTGCAAGGTTGATTTCAAACACAAAGTTGAGTAAGATGTATATTGTTGGCAAAATTCCCTTATATGCGTTTTACCAATTTCCCACCAAAGAATGACATTTTCATATCTACTTTTTTCACTTTTCCAAGTTTCCCAAAAGTACTTGAATGATTCACAAAAAAACTTGTCTTGCAGTAACTTTACATTAAAATGCCAATATGAATTCTTATTTCTTCTATGTATCAAAGTGCAATCAACCGTAATAAGCTTGTGATCAGAAAAATATGTGGGGACAATAGCTGTATGTACAACTCTGTTTTTCATATTGTTTGATACATACAATCTATCTAAACGTGCAGCTGAAATTCTCCCCTCATTCACCTTTACCCAAGTATATTGTCTAATCAATGGATTATTTTCTCTCCAACTATCTGTGAAGTTAAACGTTTCAAAAATATTAGCTAAAACAGTAGGTGACAGAAAATTAGGTTCTTCTCCATTTCTATCAAAAGAAGGATCAAGTGTACAGTTCCAATCCCCTCCTAAAATAATCAAATCATTAACCTGCTGTTGTTCTAAAAAAAACTTCAAAGTATTAAAAGTATTTATCCTATCAGATCCGGTATTAGGTGCATATATATTAACAAACACAAAAAACAGACCATTAATCTCAGCTCTAACAGCCAATAACCGCCCTGGCTCAATTTCTTTTTTGGACAGAATTCTAACTTTAATGCTAGGAGAGAAAAAAAATCGCAGTTCCTGCACTCAGGTTAGTCCCATGAGTAAGAACACACTCACTACGCCACCACAGTCGCCAGTCAACCTCATTATTCACATCACTATGAGTTTCTTGCAGGAAAATCACATCCAAATTTTTCAACCTGATAAATTCTATGATAGTTTCTGCCTTCTTCCTATCCCTCATCCCATTAACATTCAAGGATCCCACCCGTAAAGTGTCCATTAGAAGAAGAGAGAAAAAGAAAGCAGACAAGAAGAAAAACGTATTACCCATAGTGATTAATTAGATTTTTTTCCCCCTTTTTTCTCTATTGTCTTACTTTTTTGTCGGATTGCAGTGATGTGTTTTTTTAATCTAAAACGCTTCTTCTGTGAAAGCTCTTCATAATTACTATGTCTCCTTGCCCACATAACAGATGTTATAAACTTCTCCAAGTCCGGGAAAAAATCACTTACTTCAACTTTTCTACCCTTTGTTTCGTCAAGAAATTCACTGATTTGAGCCACGTTATACAAATCCTCTTTCAACACTTTTGACCCCTCTGCTCCTTCCAACCATTGGTCATCATCTTTCATGCTATCCTCAGTACATTGAGACATTCCATCCAACTCATCTGCTGAGCCTTCCTCTGCTTGTACATCTGTCTGAGTCACATTCTTACTGTTATCCACATCAACTTCACGAACTGAATGTTTGACAACAGCATAACTGCATCCAGCTTTCTCACCATCACCCTCACCATCATCGCTTTCACTCACCTCATTGTGCCCGATGACTCGCTTAGCAGGCCTTTTCACTGTCGCTTGCTTTCGTGTGGTTGTATTTTCCACGATATCCGAACTGTCATTATCTTTGGACGATCCGCTCTCCGTTGAATCGACAGGCAAACGCTGTTCATTATCCTCTTTCTTGTGAGGGCAAGAGAAACGTTTGTGGCCTAAATTTCCACATTCGAAACACTTAAGGTTGTCGGTACTGGCGTACAGCATATATGAACTTGTTCCATGACTCACACGGAACGAGATCTCTAACGTGCGCTCAGGAGAAGTGAGAAACATTAAAACCTGCCGCCTAAAAGAAAGAACGTGTTTCAATGCCGCGTTTTTACATCCCAGCGGGATCATTCTAACTGGACTTGCAATTTTTCCATATCTAATTAACTCCTTAGTAATGGCGTCATTTGAGATGAAAGGTGGAATATTGGAAATTGTCACTTTAGTGGCCGGAGCCGCTAAAGGAGTCACAGGCACAAAACTTTCACTAATCCAAATCCCGCTCTCTGTCAGCTGGTTCACTAACTGCTCCGATTTTAAAAACACTACAATCGCTTTATTCATTCGAGATGCTGAGAGAATATTCTCAAAACCGATCAATTCTCCCACCACCACGAGTACATCCTCCACGCTAACGCCGAGCTCGGGCACGCACCTGCACCCATTTCGCATCGACACGTGCGGGTCCACCTGTGCAGGGTCCATACCGTCACGCGACAAAGCCGCGAGCGGCGAAAAGTACAACAATCTTTACTAGAAAATACTAAATTTACCACAAAAAAGGGGGAAAAACAAGAAAAGAAAAAATTGAAAAAAGAACAGCTTCTTTCGCTCGCTCAAGCAACACGCTCCACTCTTCCACCCACACTCGCACATGCGCAGAGAGAGAGAGAGAGAGAGAGAGAGAGAGAGAGAGAGAGAGAGATAAAAGGTCA